>JANRGW010026800.1:0-12575 GCA_024733675.1 Psilopsiagon aymara | reverse complement strand
CACTAACACAGCAAATACCAGCTGTAAGTAAGGTACAACATGCTGAACTGTGAGATCAAGAGCAACAACTTTGAGAGACAATAAGTCAGAATTGTGACAAGTGACAATTATGATTTATCTGAAACAATGAATGCTTATTATAAATGTGATTAGACACACTCTAGTCAGATCTGTCATTATCTCAAACCTACGTGCCTCATATTGGGTGCCAAAAGAACTGTTGTGGTTTAAGCCCAGACATAACTTGTAATCACATAGCCGCTATCTCACTCCCCTCCTTTCTCCCCCCAGATCCTGGAGGGATGGGGGGAGAATCAAAAGAATCTAACTCCCATGAACTGGGATAAGAACAGTCCAGTAACCAAGGTATAACACAAACCACTAGTGCTACCACCAATAATAATAATGATAAGGGAAATAAAAAGAGAATAAAATGCAGCCACTTATCACCTGCTGACCGATAGCCAGCCTGACCAAGCAGTGATCTAACCCTTCCAGGTAAGAGCCCCCAGTTTATATACTGGGCATGACGTGCTGTGGTATGGAATACCTCTTTGGTCAGTTTGGGTCAGGTGTCCTGTTTCTGCTTCCTTCCAGCTTCCTCTCCTCCCTGGCAGAGCATGAGGCTCCAAAAGTCCTTGGTCAGAGTAAACATTACTGAGCAGCAACTAAAATCATCGGTGTTATCAGCGCTGTTCCTAGGTTGGAAGTCAAAAACACAGCACTGCACCAGCTACTAAGGAGAAAAAATGACTGCTACTGCTGAACCCAGGACACCATGAATTAGTGTTTTCAAATTCATTCTTTGTCAATTACATTGATTTTTCTTTATGTGACTTACAGTATTACTATTTTTTGATTATTCAAATGACTTTTCAGTATAATTTTTCAATTATAAAATATTGAAAATATGCCTTTTTCTCAAATATGAAAAGGTAATTCTCTGTTGATATTGATCCCCTTTTTAAAAAAAAAAATTAATCCATTACCATAGTCAGTGAATTAGTTCAAACAAATAGTTAATCTGAACAGTTTTGTTTAACATATATGTCTACATCTTATGTAGGGAATTTACTGTATTGGTGTAACTGTGTAGCATTCATTTTGGTTTAGTTTCTTGTACCATAGCATTATTTACTTTCAAAGCACAGCTTGGAAAAACACAAAAGGTCATCTATAATTCTGTATGATAAAGTTTACATTTGTGACAAATGTATAGCTAAAATTTCTAGTAAGTTAATATGTGGAGACATAGACACGAAACCAATTTCATACAAAAGTAGAACTCAAAAGATTTGCCTGGGAAGAAGCACAAACTGTTTATGTTTTACTTACTTTGACACATAGGATCTACCGGGTAAAATAAATTGGATGTAAATTTCAATTTCTGCATGATCAGTTTTTATCCATGAGCAATACATAAAGTGGCTCACTTTACAGGCATAGAGAAAGAAATTTGAAAAGCAAGACAACTCAATCTGCATGCAAAAGTAATTTATTTTACACTGGATTTACACCAGAATAAATCTGTTAATGTCATTTGGTTTTGTTCCAGGCTTTGACTAGCATGAGATGAGCAGTATTCTCAAAGTTGTTATTAATATGGAGAAGACTATGCTAGCAGCTAAGTAGATATGTGTGGGATGGGAATGAGTATTTTCATTAAGTTGACATAAGCAGAGTATCAAGGCAAAGCACTTTAGTTTTCTTCTACAAATCCTGGGTCTTGTCACTACACTTTTCAAATAACTTACTTGAAAAGGCTGTGAGAGTAGAGTAGATTATTTTCAATGCCAACAGACAGAGATGTGAATATTCTAATTCACAGAACACCTTCTCCCTCACAGGATACGTAGCACAACAGGGAAATATTAAAATGGCCAAACTGAAGCCATACCATAAGAGAAGTTTCCTGTGAACACCATCTAATTCAGAGATTTATATTTATGTGAACGAAAGCATAAAGTAATTGAAGAAGGAAAAAATAAGTTATATTTTCCATCTTCTACCTATGATAGTTTCTCCAGTGTTTTAATATCAAGGTTTAGGTAATTGATTATATTTCATTCTGTAAATAAATTTCACTGCAATTATATTTACAATTAGGTAATTGGGATTGTTTTTTCTTTTTTTATTACAACATACAGCATTGAGGAATAAATATAAAAAAAGAAAATTTCCTATTTCTCCATATGCCAAAGAGTATGCTTAATTATTACTCAATTTTATATTATTAATATTTGGGCCTTTATATTTATAGGCATTGTTGTTGCTGACGTTGTTTTTGTTGTTACTGTCACCATTTTGTTACATTTCCCTATGTACTCTGTAATTCAGAGATTTTTATTACCTCTTCTCAATATTCTAATTTAGGAACTGCTGACCTTGAAAAATGTATAAGCAAGTTCTAAACCAAGAAACACAAATGGTATGTTAACAATTACTTATGGCACAAAAAAATTGTGAAAGAAAAACTTATTTTCTAAGAGTACAGCATGGTTTCCATAGATAACATCTTGGAGATAGAAAAGAAAATGCTGACTTTTTTGTGTCCTTTTTTATTTTAAATCAGCAACACAATAAATGTTGAAGCTTGCCATTAATTTTCACTAAATCTGTCAATAAAAGGAAATAAAAGATTCAACAGGAAAGGCCCAGGAACTTTGCAAATAGAATCTTAGAATCATAGAAAATACATTTTTTTCAGGCTGTTCTATTAGGCACCTTTTAAGTTTTACTTTTTAAACAGAATTTTCTTATTGTTATTGACACCTGCTCAGAAATGCCCTATTCTTTTTCAATGTTAAATTTTTCACGTACAAATTTACTTGGATGTTCTGCCATGATAAAGTAGCTCTGACTTGTACGAAAATAAACGTGAGCAGCATTTTCCAAAACTGTTGCTTAAGTATCTGATTTTAGGAGGTCAACTAAGACACTGTAAACCAACTTATTTTCAGTGGAAGACTCAGCTGTTCCTTTATTTTTTGCACTATTAATGCATTGTTTTATCTCTGATAGCAAGTATCAGAGAGTTTCTTGTGTCAATCTGCTTTTGTAATGTTTGTGGCCTTGAGAAAGGCAATGTGTACTTATAAACAATCACAACACTGTACCTAAATTTTGTGGAAACTAAAGTAGGTCTCTAAAGTCCTGCAGCAGGAAATTTGACCTCAGCAAGAGCAGCACTATGAGGATAGTATCTTATAGTCAGTACCTGATATCTTGCAGTATGTATCTTATGTATTAACCTATGGAAGCACGGAAATAGAGCCTCCTGTTGTTGCAGAAGTTCTCCATGTAATGATTTGCTTAGGTAGGTGGGAAAGTACATCGTAATTAGAAAGATCTCCATCAGATGGCATGTATGAAAATAAGTACCACCTTTTTGCATCATTATCTACAAATTGTCACATACAATAAAGTTGCAGTTGTTATTTATCAAAATTGGCCTCCAGCACACAGCTTTTTCTCATGCAGATACTAACAATCTCCAGGGGAGATTTCAACAGCAGCTGCTACTTCTAATACTGTAAGCAAGGAAGGAAAGACGCTTTTGGCAGTGAATGAGAATGATTAGCTCAGGATGTAATTTGTATCTCAGAATTGTTTTCATAGCTCAGCACTTTCTTGGGTATTTATCTTTCCCCAAATGAAATAACAGTCTTTTCAACTTCAAATAATTCCTGTCTATCTTGGAGTTACAGAAATGATATCATGCAGAATTCAACATCGCCACTGCTCATATATTAAAACTTACTGATTTAAAACAGAAACTCAATCTCTCAAACTTCTACTTAAATCATCTTTTAAATAATCACAGATGCATGAGTCTAAGAAAAGCATACAAAAGCCAAAATGTAGATTGCAAGGGGAAAGATAAGACAAAAGATAACTTGGACCGTTCAGATTGCAAAATTTTCATTTCAGTCTCTGACTAGTATTTTTCATGGCTGATTTTACAAGACCTCCTGTTTTGTGCCTTACTGAGTCCTCCAGATTGCTCTTTCAGGCATACAGAGGCAAGTGGTTGTCATTACTCTTTGTACATTTGGGTAATATTTAGGCCAGACGATTATTTGACCTTGTGACAAAATGTGAGCTGATTGAAGTGGGTTTTTTTCATCTTTATGCAGGTGACGGTAGTGTCAGTGGCACAGGTGGCTGCGCAACTCAATCAATGGACAAAAAGAAGTGATCTCTAGTGTCTCAATCAGTAAAGTTATTTCTTATTTTGGACAAAAGAAAAACCAGGAGTGGGGACTCCAATTACTGTAGTACATGGCTTTTTACATCTTTACATGGCCTACTTCACTCCAAGTTGAAATCTCTTTCTTTGATTCTTCTGAATCTGTGGTTTCTGTTGACCTTTTATTCATGCCTGCCAATGCCAGCTTTCTTTCAAAGAAGCCAAATTTTGATGAGGACAAATTTAGATTTTCACTATGTAAAATTGCCTTAGAAGTACTAAAATTATTTCTTTTTTGATTGACCTTTTTTATTTTTTCCTTCATTTTATTTGTTCTCTGACCTGCTTTAGCTTTAAGCAATAGAATACGAATAAGGAAGTTGAACTGTCACTGGCATTTCCCTGTGCTGACTGATAACAAAAAAATAGAAAGAGCTTTCTTAGGTACATAAGTAAAAACATAAAAATGGTTTGCAAGGTTTTCCCTGACAAACATTGTTTCTTCAGCATGCTAATGTTCAGCAGTCCAAAAATGTTCATTTATGAGGAAAAATTGTAATTCTAGCTGCATTTGGTGCCTACATTTCTGGTGTTGGTTTTTTCCCTTAGGGTTTGCTTCAGGGATCAGAGACAGATGCTCTTTCACTACATTATTTTCACCTCCTGTTGTTGACCCCTGGGACTAGAATAACCTTACCTGCTGTAGTATTTTTACCTGACAGCTAATGACTGGCATTTTTAGATATTAAGAGATGACTCCTACAAGCTGCTTTTCAATAAAAAGAGGCACATAAGATAAAAGCTTTGCTTCTTGATATGTTTAAGTGTTACTATTGATTGTATCAGGAAAATTTGTGTGTATATACATATATATATATATGAATTTAAATTAAGAATGGCAGTGGAGTCTGAATAGCTCCTTGTTGTTTTGCCACTTATGTAAGGTTTGATAGAGGAGATATTTTAGCCCTAGAGTGGTAGTCTTGAAAGACTGAGTCTCCAGCCCAGATCAGGGGCAGGAATGCCGAAGTATATATTAAAATTAGATTTATGTGTTTATTTTGGTTTTGGATTGGGCTTTTTTCAAAATGTTTATTTTGGTTTTGGATTGGGCTTTTTTCAAAAAAAATCTGTTTTTCATGTCTGTAAGACATGAGATGACAATAGTACCTAATATTTGTAACCAAACAAGTATTTGTGTTGATGTGTTAAAAAAAAAATCTACAAAAAATTGAATATCCTGCATGTGAAAATCAAGGCGGAAAAATTTACTTGGTTTCTGAAGATTGATGACTTTCTTATGAGTTTGTTTGTGTGTTTGTTTCCCTAAATGATCTACATTTATCAGATGCTAACTGCCATTTTCTCATAATTCAGCTTTTGTGTATAGTTATCTTATACACGGAATTAAGCTGAAATTTTGAGCCACATACATCATTGACTATATTCTAAGTCTAGGGATGTCTGTTGCTTCATTAAGTAAATTGCCTAGGCCTTTTAGGCCAAACTAGACTTTGATCTATTAGCATTTGTTGGCTCATTAGATCTTGCAACCCTGGGCAGAGGATCTACAACAGTATTGAGCTTTTTGTTCAATCAAATTAGTCTTGTATCCTTGTATGAAAGGTTGCTGGGTTCTGCAAAGGTTTCCTAATGGTTGATATGTTTGCTGTTATATTTAAATGAAAAGGTTTACTTTTTTTTTTTTTTTTTTTTAATTCTGCTACTTTCAGTATCTGTGATACAGGTTCAATAGCAAATGAAATAATTGTGAACCTCATAAATTGAAGATCCCTTCTTATAATCACACATTTCAGTTTTTCTTTGAAAGGAAAGAAACGCCAGATTCTTGACTTCTTTTTAATATGCTTAATCTCCAAATATTTTGCTCATAATGAAGTACATGTGATTGGGTTTCTAAGGAAATATCCCCAGGAAGGGCTTTTTGGATTTTAGACTGTCTAATTAGGAAAAATCTCTTAATTTTTCATTTTATTTCAGACCAAGGTGATCATTTCAGTTTGTGGACAAGACCAAAACCCATTAAACTTTAGAGCCCATCCCACCCAAACTCCTCCTCTCCCCCCCCCCCCCCCCCCCCACCCCCGGCAATTATTTCTATTTATTTTCAAGCAATACAATCAGAAGTCCTGAAATCATGAGGTTAAGCAAAAAAAACCCAAAAACCAAAAAACAAAACAAAAAAAACCCAACATTTCCTTCTTTTAAAGTCTGAACCAGAGGGAGGACAAGAGACTATATCCTAACTCGTGCACCCAGAGACTGCTCCTGAATCCGTGACTCCCTGACAATACAAGGGTCTGTCTGGAAGGAGACCCACTGGTGCACACTGGTGATCTTCTAATCTCTTCACACACACAAGCATACACAGTTTTCACTGAAACAAAGCTCATGTATGGGCAACAGAGATGTTTACAACATCTTCCAGTCTATTTCTTGAATCACTGTAGCAAATGAATGCACAGATATGCCTTAAATCATACATGCTACATATAGTTTATGTATAATACATGTTTACCATCTTAAACATGTATCAGATATATAGCAGTTTATTCTTAACTATAAGACAATAATATACTAGTCAGAAAAGAGAAAGTATATATTTGTCCTAATCTGTGAATAGAACATGTAAATATTTTGGCTTTCTGAATTGACATGTATATAAAAAGTGGAACCCAGAAATGTCTCTGTACATGATACCTACAAAGCTAACTGTATTAATAAGTGAATCATGGCAATAGCTCTGGAATATGGTTGATGTAGTGTTATAGAACTAACACTGAACAATAAAATAAAACTTTAGAAATGTGGGTTAGACTAACCTTAGGTGAAAAAATAACTATGTGAAGTGGATATGAATAGACATTTGTAAATGCTGATTCTTCCCAAGAGTATGTCTTTAAAATAATCTTGTCTTAACAAGTAAATGATAATGACAGCTGCTTTGTAATAAGGTTTGCTTTGATTTTCACAAGAAGTTGTTAACTCAGGGCTTATTTGTTTTCTGATGTGCAGATGCGCAATTTATTTGAAACAAATTCTAACAGAACTGCTCAGGAAACAGAAGCTACCTGAAAATCAGTGGTAGAGAAGTGGTTCTTTCAGGTCACCTTCTGGAAGAGTGAAGGGGTAGAATAAAGGGTTTTAGCTGTATGGCCATGTGTGAAGTAGAGTTACCATTAAATTGATAAGATGATCATTATTGGAGCATAACCAAATCTTTTGAGATTCCACTTTTTGAAGCAGAAGTTTCATCTTTGAACTTGTCTCTCCCTCTCCAGTTGCCAAAGGCAGGAGATATGCTATAGTGCAAAGTTCTTCCGGCATCAGTTAACTCTTAAACTGGTTGAAAAGCATTATAAAAATATAGCCTTTTTTTAACACCTTTTTTACTCATGAAAGTGTTGTTCGTTTCTGAGTTTCTAGCAGGTCTCACAAGCAGTAGTGCCGACACCCCAGAGGCTAATATTTTAAAGTCAGAGCCTTAGAACTGTAAAATAGCATGCTGCAATATGTGAGAATGGTTAACGACTTTTCAGCTTTCTAGTTAAGAAAATTACCTAGAGATTTCTGAGTACTGGTAACTAATGAAATTGAACTGTGGCACTTCAGAAAAATAGTTTTTAGGCATGGTGTTATGTGATAAAGTAGATGCAGTCACTAGGATACATATAAAATCTCGAACTGCAACTGCAAGTGATTGAATGGATTGGTTCCCTAGTTAAGGTTCTCTTTGCTCATTTATTTTTCCAATCATCTCTGAGGAAAGATAAGACCCCTCTTTCCTCTATGGTATATGGAAAGCCAGGTCTCCTAAGGGACTGCTAAAGAGAACTGTGGCCACTTTGTCTGGCTCTCCTGAGGCATGAGAGGGTGAGGAGATGAAAGGGACAAACCAGACTTTTGGAAAACACTGGTGAAAAAAAGGTGGCTGGTGGTATGGGATGCAGAGCTGGAGGGCATCTCTCTTCCTCTGTGCGGGTGGCATAGGACAGAGCCTCACTGTGTGCTGGAAGGCACAGTTCATGTCTATGTTCATCCAAAAATCCACATGTATCCTCTGTTCATACAGGACACAAATTTATCCTAAAGGGCTCTCTCAAAGAGGGTGTTAATAAACAGCATAATTTCGAACACCACATAAAAGCCATAGACAGGTTTGTTGCTAAGTATTGCCTCAAAGCTGCCTTTAGCTTAAAGTGTAGGGTTCAGCGCCGTAGGAATCCACATATAAGATTTGTTCTTAAGACTATGGTACATCATAGTCTTTAGTACAGTATATGCTTTTGAATACCATAGAAAAGCTTAAGCATAGACAATCATTTTTGTCCCCAGAGGAAACCTTGGAGTTGTACCCAGAGGAAACCTGGAGCCACATACATCATAATAGAAAGACAAAAAAAAAAAAAAAAAAAACCCAACAAAAAACCAAACCCCCCAAATTAAAAAAGTTGCAGAGATCCCTGTCTGTATGAATGAAACAGGAATTATATTAAAGAATAATCAAGGTTGAAATCCTGTGTCCCAGCATATTTGCACATTGCACTGCAGCTCCACAAGGTGCAGAGAGTCCACCTGGGACGTGACACAGAGGAGGCCTCCTCTAGTCCCCATGGTTACTGTCATTTATCTCATGTTCTTTGTATACAGGTATTCTTTAATGCTATAACTCCCTAACCCAACTAAAAGAGCTTGATAGCTCGCTTTGCCTGAAGGATAGAAGATGCTCAGATCACAGAGTTATAGAATTATTCAGTTAATTGAAGAGATCTCTTGAAGTCACCTAATTCAACCTCCTGCTCAAAACAAGGTCAAGGGTCAGATCAAGCCTGGTTCCTCAGGGTTTTATCTTGTCTGGTTTTGAGGTGTGAAGACTACAGTATGTCTCAGAACTGTAACAGGGAGGAAGTAGGGTCAGAACAGGGGAGACAAAGACTGAGGAAGAAAGGGAAGAGAAGGCAGAGGAGGTAATGAACCTCTTTTTTCTGTCATCTATGCAGTGAATATAAGTATGATGATACTGGCAACAGTAGAAGGTGTCTCCAGTGAATAAATACCAGAGTAGAATGGAAAGAGCAAAGTAAATCTTTTCTCTAATGATTACTTTTAACATATGCTAAATCAATGAGTTCAAGGTGAGTGATGGGTCTCTGTTATGCCATCAGTTATATTTATTAAATAACTTATGTACTTTAAGTGTAGGCATATGTAGTTATGCATGTATATGTAAAGAATAACACATGAATGATGGTTAATTTTAACATCTGACTTATTTACATTAATCGGTGAAACACATAGAAATTATCTAGAGTGCACACAACAAGAAAGTTTATAGAAGAGCCATAGAGCTTGGTAACTAAGTAGACAGATTGAAAAACTATGTCTTAAGTAGTTAGTACTTGGTGCTTAGGCTGCAAGGAGTTGATTGAAATGACAGATATTAAAAACATTCAGGAACAGTAATGAACAAGTATGAGGTTAAATTAAATGTTCCAGAAGGCATACGTAATTCCTAGTAGAGCAGTAAGCCAGGATTCAGCTAAATATGAGATGTACTACCATTTTACAACCCCTCCTGGATGCCTGATTGTTTTACAGGGAATATAAATAATACAATTATATTACAAATGTGTGTCTGAGGTGCCTTGACCTCCTATTTTTTACCTCTTTCTTTTGATTCTAGGAAACTAACCAAGTTATGTATACTTTTTTGTTACATATCTAATCTCAGATGATGTTTTACAGTTATAGAGTAATCATCTTCAATAGATATGGTATGATTTACAGTAATTTGCTTATAGGTAGATCTGCTACTAAGTCACATTCTATAGGATGCAACTGGATGCCTAGAAGGAGTTTTGAATTTTCAGAGGCTGCCTGTGGCATTCAGCTTTTTTCAAAATCAGGCCATATCTAACAAGTTATGGAACAAAAATAAATAAATAAAAAATACCTAGAAAGTTCAAAACCCAATAAAAGCAGCTCCATATGTGTCTTTTATTCTAGACCTTACAATGATGGAAATATTGATGTTGAGATGTTTTAACTTGGCAATTATTTAAAAACCCTTTTAAGGCTAGCCAGAGAGTTCATGTAGCAAAGGAACCATTGTGATAAGAACAACCGCAACTAAAAGGCCTTGGCAGAATGATTGTGCAAAAAGATGTTGAGAGCTTAAAAAGGGTAGTTTTAGTGCCGCAGACTTTAATTCATCTAACCATAGCCATTTCTGGAAAGTGGGTATTAATTAAATGCACACCAGTTGCTACCTAACCTGTGAATCTGGTGCTTTTTTTTTTCTGATATCTAAGCATTGCCCAGCTTTCATGAACCATGTGCAATGACAGTAGTTCACCTAATATCAGGTTTTCAAGTTTTCCTTATTTTTCTTGCAATATTGTATAAGAACAACTATTGCTTTCTGGAGGAGGGAAGAAGTAACAAATATTACTTAGAAAGATCTATTGGAAGTTGTTATAATTGAAAGCCAAAGGAATATTTTGAGCACCAAACACTGAATACAGATCACGTCATCCAAACAACAGTTATATTAGCCAGAGACTCACAGAAATGAGGGTCATCAAGTCCTCACCCTCTGCCCATCTGCAGAATCTACGATTCATAGCTCATGCCATGCTTGACATATAATCAAGATAGTTTGTCTGACCTATCCTTAGAGATCTCCAATGATGATGAACCTAGAGTCTAGAAAGGTCTTACCCTATCAGCTTTTGTATTTTATCAAGATATTGTCTCATGTACCACATGTGCTGGCTTGCTAGGATGCCAAAGCTGGTAAGGAACTATAGAGATGAAGAAATATCTTGGTATCTCTTATCAGGTGTGAACAGTGTTCTTCCCTATTTTGGATAAACAATAGGGAAAAGCTAAACTGAGAGTGTAATTGTCAGTCCACACAGAAACAGTGCATGGGGGTTGCTCACTAAATTCCCTCTCATTCACAGTTCTAAATTGTCAGTAAATCTAACATCACAAGACACTTTTACAACAGAAACATTCTTTGTGTGCTACTATATTAGTCATGGTAAATACTGCTTAACAGCTGAGTTTGCAAATATGGCACATTGCAGTGTAAGTATCATATCTTACAAATCAAAGGCAAGATGTGTCTTTATTCTCAAAGGCTCATGACTGTCTGCTGGCATATTAGTTTTTCATCTAAATTCAAATCCTGTCTTTGTCATGAGTAGCAGTAAGCAAGTTGCTTATTATTATTCCTATTAATTATTTACATTACAGTGGAGTACAGAAACTCAAAATAAGATCATGATCTCACTGTGACATGAAATCATACTAAGAGGCAGATGAAGGCAGTTCAGAACTGGTCCACATCAAAGATGATCTAGGAGCTACCAGGGACATAAGTGCAGTATTTTCGGATACTTAAGAGAGGGCAAGACATAGTCCCTTCAGCACCTAGATAGCTTGGTGAGCCAGTAAGGAGACCACAGGCAGAACTTAAAGACAATGGCAATGCAATTTTCTGTTAAAAATAAAGAAATAGTATTTAAGGATATATGTCTATACAACTGCATATATGTCTATACAACTACATATAACTTCAAAGACAGCCTACACATATAATTTTCAAAAAGCTGTGAAAACATTTTGACATTTCCAGTGGTTTGCACAAGATAGAGTAATAATGCTTCTTTCTATCACAAGTGCAGCAGTACAGAAAGATGCAGCCACTGCTTATTTAACCTCCAGTTCTAGCACAGATAATGATGCTATATGAAGTAATATAACAAACAGTATATAGTCTATATGAAGTCCTCTGTAATAAACTGTGGAGTTTGATATATTGCAATAACATCTGTTTTGAAAAAAATATTTTCACTGATTCCTTTATCATATACCAATTAACAGCTGAGGATTAAAGTTCAGGCAGAAGCAGGATGGTCATCATTCTTATGGGCTTATGTTGCATGTCTTTACTGTACCATCTTTGCCACAAAGCGCAGTCAGTTTCAGAATTTTTCAGACATTTAATATTTTCCAGTGTGTTAATTAGGTCACTTGTTCATGGCTTAAAATTACTTCAGTTCACATATACCAAACATGTCTTAAGCTTTAAAAGTGTTAACAGTCTATTTTTTTGCAGCATTTAATTGATCATTAGTGAATTGTTTCTTTTAGTAAAGACCTCTGTAATAATGCTTGCTTGGGAAGAACTAAGTGTAGAAATGTCTCATTTTCTTAATATGAAAAAATACTTTGATTATAAAACACCTGACCGATGAAAGCCAGACTGTGATTCTGAAATATTTGTGTCGTGGTTTAAGCCATAAAACAGCCACGCAGTTTGTTCACTCACTTCCCCCTTTTTCTTCCCTCTGCTCCT
>JANRGW010026799.1:10859-28008 GCA_024733675.1 Psilopsiagon aymara | reverse complement strand
CTCCTTCCCATCCCTCCAGCAGCAGAGGGAAGAAAAAGGGGGAAGTGAGTGAACAAACTGCGTGGCTGATTTATGGCTTAAACCACGACAATAGCATAAGAGGTTAGTGTTTAGTTTTAAGCATAGGGTCTTGATTTAGTCATAGGGACAGACCACACGCCAGAAGCAACTTAAAAAAACCCCCACTCTTCAATAATACAGTAATGTGGAAAAGAGAAGATATTATCAAAATCAATTACTATATAATAATAAACTATATAAACACTAACCACTGGAAAAACAATTACTTATAAATAAGAACCAAGTAATACACATAGCAAAGAAAAAAGTAAGAGACTGCAATTTTAACTCCAAATCAAAGACAAAAATGCACCAGATAGGTGGATGGAACTGTTCTATTGGTTCTGCCTTTTGTTTGGAGACAAAGGATATTCAATTTATATTGAACACACACCTCAAACAAGGAAATCCCAATTTAACTCCATTGATCTGACACATGAATTATACAATATACGTACCCTCCCATACAGGAATAAGCAGTTTTTTAAAAGAAGGCAGTATTAATAATATTTATTGTCTTTAATCAATATTCTTACTTCTTTTGCAGAACCTGATGCTCCAGGCTCATGTTTAGTACACAGCGGGCCAGCCTTCCATGCCTCTGTATCCCCACAGTCACAAAATCCACCTCCAGTGGAGCTATGCATCTGCAAGAAGCATGTACTAAAGTCACAAAATAAGCACATAAGAAGCAAGAGAAATATATAAATGTACATTATTTAAGCCAAACACAAGTATGAATACCTACCTCAAAAATACAAGAGGCACTACATAGCAAATGGACTTTTTAGATAAAAAGACTTATGGGGAGAAGGAGAGACAAACTTTTTAGCAGAAAAGGAGGACATACAGTTGCCACCGGAAAAAGGTATGTAAATCTAAAGCAAATTTAACTAGAAAGTAGATGAAATAGCCTATGATTGACAAGTGCTTCATGAACGGCAAAATAATAATTTCTGCTTTTATTAGCAAAATTATAGCAAAAGTACTTAATGCTATTTTTGAAAATAATCTAAACAAGGATGTGTATATTAAACATTCTGTAGTACCTCTACTTCTAGCCAAAAAAAAAAAAGTATAATCAGCATCTAAATAAATTCTTGCCCCTTAAACTTTGCATTACGCTTCCAGAAAAGTATAAATTCTGGCCCTTCATTGTGGCAAAAATAATTCCTTATCTCACTCTGAATTCCCAATCCTAAAAAAATTATAAAACTACTATGCGATGCAATGAAAGGCCATTCAACATTGTTATTAACTTGAAACGTTTTAAAATAACCTGATCTGATCAGACATGGCTTGAGCAAGTGGTTGGACTAGGTGACCTCTTCAGGTCCTTTCCAACCTAAATTATTTTACGAATCTCTATAATCTGTATTCTTTACACTGCATCTTTTAAATGGAAATGCAGCAAACCTGCTACCATCTGACTATCTATTCCCATAGGTGATATATTGCCTGAAGTTACTGAAAAACAGGGAAAGGACAACAGCTTCTCAGCCCAGCTGTGATGCCAAACCGCTCTCTAATCATTATTGCCTCTCTTCCCTGGTTTTCATCTTGCCTCTCTGTAAATAATGTGTGTGCATGCATCTGTAAATAGAAATTATATCTGCATTATCCAAGTA
This sequence comes from Psilopsiagon aymara, assembly GCA_024733675.1. NCBI lineage: Eukaryota > Metazoa > Chordata > Aves > Psittaciformes > Psittacidae > Psilopsiagon > Psilopsiagon aymara. The sequence continues at coordinate 26,320 of JANRGW010026799.1, read as the reverse complement.
GGTTTGTAAGTCTCTGAATAAATATCTACAACAAATTTTCAGCTCAGTATGCAAAGGCTTGTACAGAGGGGCAGAATATAAAATACAGTATTTTAGTTCCAGTTAATTCTGAGATTGCTAGGACCTTCTTCCAAACTCTTATTGAAAGATACCTACTTAAAGGGGATTTATGACCAATTCATAATACAAGATAAATCTCTTCAGTGGATGTCATTTCAATAAATAGAAGGAATAACTACAAAAAAGGCTAGCCTGCTTTTTGGCCATAAAAGGTAATTAAATTGAATACATAATGTTTCTGTACACACGCTTCATATATTGTTTTTCATTTCTCCTTCCAAGCCTGTTGAAATTAGAGTTCTCAAAAAAGAAGGCAAGCAAAAAACAGGGGCTGAGAAGGAAACAGTAGATGACAAAATAGGCAGCAAGTTAGCTAAGAACTATTTAAATTATCCTTTTTTAATTAAAGCATGGGAAGCTCCCAAAGATAACAGATTTAGCTTAAAGAGGATCAGAAAGATGATCTGTCCTAAAACAATCCCATCAATAAAACAAAGAAAATACTGCTTAACATCTGTTTTAACTTTACAAAAGTCCACACTAAACACAAAGTAGCTCATGCAAATCTAAATGGAGGGACAGAGCGGAAATGTAGAGACTTCGAGACTGCATCAGTGACGTAAATGTTGAAGTTAAGGCCCTTGTATACACACACCCATTCTAAACTTCCAAACAGCACTGACTGGCACTGAGGAGAGGACTGTTGTTTTCAGTCACAGCTTTTTGCTCTGACATACACTTCTGTGATATTGCCAAAGAATAACAATGTATGCATTCATAAACACTCCCTTACCATTTGGTTCTTGAATTAGAAAATTTCTTAAAAGAAGTTTACACAGTCAGAAACATGAAAGAAAAAGTAAGTAGTAAATCCCAGATTTTTTTTCAATTAAAAAAATTACTAATGGTTTATATGCAGCTTATTATTAAAAATTAAAAAAAAAAATCTTTGCTAAAGTTACAAGTACAATTTCTTAATATAGTATTTTTCTACCTTGTACCGGTGGTTCTTGTGAATGCTGTTCTGGAAGCAGTCCATACAGAGTACACAAGTTGGATCAACTGCACAGTCTCTGCAACAAAAATGGCAACTGGAAAGTGTTCTAAAACAAACACATGGAATTTCCATGCACAGAAGAAAATGCTGCTCCGAGATTAACAACAGATTCAAATTATAAAATCATTTGGCTACCCCACATCACAGAAAGAAGATGACAGCTAATCCTGCTACACTTGAACCATGTATTCCACCATGTTATACCAGATTCTATCAGAAACATATTTGATTTCCATGTCAAAACGTGTTGTTAAAATATTTCTGCTTTTGCTAAGAATAAGCAGTTATTAAAAGCCATGATGCCTTTGAAGTTATCTTTATCAGTTTCCTACAATTGTAGCCAGTCTAATGAAACTTTTATTGCACCTCTGCGAAGCTATGTTTCTAACTTTAAAAAGTTAGAAGTTGAAATCAAAGAATTCCTCTCCAAAATGAGCCAAAGATTATGTATTTTGAAATTTGATATCAACGGTTTCCGTCATGAACTCAAATAATACCTGAAATACCGAATTACATACATGGGCAACCTAGTTCCATTTTTTCCTATGTTTATATATATGTTTACATAAGCTTTTTTATACTGTCCTTATTCCATAGAACATGGTCACACTGTCTTCTTTAGAGGCTGTTTCATTCTACTCAAAACGTGTTTAATGACAACATAGCAAGTTTTTTGTTTTACAGCATTGTTCAACTTCTAATTCAAACCTCCTTCACAATACATCTAAAATAGTATGGTATTTCTGATTACAGAATTACTTTCCTTTCAAACCTTTGATAATAATTGTTACAATATAATTTAGTACTTCTCTAACATGCATTTATTGCCATAAATCTACCACAAGGTGAGTTAAAAGAAATAAATCCAGAAGTGTCTGCTACATTTAAAAGCTCAATTCAAGACACTTAGATTTTAATATTTCATAGCATTATTTTAGCATTTTAGAAGCCTAAAGCAAATGTATACTTAGTTTCAGTTGCAGTAGTATCATATTTTGTATAAATACTACCACATTTTTGCAAGAAATGAGCTCAAAAAAAAATAAGAAAGAGACCACCTCCAAGATACGCAGCTTTGTCTTTTTGCCTGCTACCATATAAGAACTCAGCACAGGTAGGAACAGAATTATTCCTGTTACAGCAGTACTGAACTGCCTTGACCACTCTTCCTTTGCACAACCCAATGCCATATTCACTATACAATTTCTACCAAACACATAGGAACTTCTTCAAAGACCATTCACCTTTCATAAGCAACATTAACTTAATCCTAGAAAAAGCTGAACAGTATGAAATTGATTAAAATGTTACACTGTAATTCATAAATAAAGTTTATGAGGGCTTCTCTGGCCATAATGTTCTTTTTTCCTTAATAAGATTTTCTGGGTATTTCTGACGAAATTTTCTAGGCTTTTAAATTATACTGAAAACTACAATAAAATATGCCAGCACAGTTGCAAACTTTACACCTACCAGAAAGACCTCTGGCTTTTTAGTATTTTTATTCATACAATTCATATTAATATAGTTGTATTAATTAATAAAATTAATTAAGTCAAATCAATGTGCTGCCATCTTTAATATAGTCCAGGGTGTGAAAGAGGTAAAAAAATGATGGTTGCCACACAGCTATTGCTTGAGCAAAGGACTGACGATGCTTAGAAGTCCTGAATCCTGTTTCAATCTGCAAAAAGGTGAATATTACAGTGTACAGATTTTTATGCCTGCTCTCCCTCAACTCAGGTACAGACCCCATATTCATACCTTATCCAGTATTTTCAACCAATTTCAGTACCTTTAGTACACTTTCCATTTCCTTCCCTATTTCTCTGCAAGATCCTGCTTTTTATACACAATTTTCCTCACTCTAACATGGTTTGAAATGTGAAGTGACAGCCACTGTCAGTTAAGCAAAGACATACCATAGCACAAGCAATGACTAGTGTGCAGCACAACTGATTAAGCCACTTTACTGCATTATCTCACATGGGAACATTCATGATAACATAACTTCATTCTTACCTGCAAGAGTATGTTGCCTCCCCTCCTTTGAACACCTTCCCACAGAGCTGGGAGGTTCCACTCTGTTGTAGTTTCTCCAGGAATATGTCTGGGTCTTCCCCAAACAAATAACATTCCAAGGGGTATAATATTGTTGCCTGGACCATTTCTTCTTGTTTCTCCAGCAAGGGGTCCATTTCAGCTGAGTAAATATTTGGCACATGTTTTGCCAAGCACTGTAAAAATGTAGCTTGGAAGCTGAATCTTTCATCGCACCACTGGAAGAGAAGTACACCAATGGAGAAATGTAAATGAAAAAACAAAGAAAGAAAATATCATTAAACGCTTTTTCTGTGAACCCAAATTTCTTTACCACATCAGAAGTCAGTTCTGCAAGTAATAAAACCCAGAAAACATGATTTCTCAAAAACTTCTCCACTATTTTCCTTTCAATACCCACCACAGTAACCTCTGTCCCCTTGAAGTATTCTACTAAAACACTCTGAGGCAAGAGTCAGCAAGTGCTCTGCTACTGTAGAGCAGCCCATGCACTACTTAATTTTCAACTACATGCTTTGCCAACAGGCCAATACACAAGTCTTGATGTCTGTTCAGCTGCTGACAAACGGGAATAGAAGCAGCAGCGGGTTTCCCTGTCTTACCTGAGACAGAAATTTGGGATTCAACTCCTTAGCCTGCTAAGGCTAAATGTGCAGTAACACAACAATCTCTGAAACTGTTACCCTTCAGTAAAATTTTGTTCCAACTGATCATCAGGGTTCAACAGTTACTGATGGAAAAGTAGCCCAACTGATTACATAAGCTTAATGTCCTTGGGAAACCACACTAAAATGCAATTTCATGTTTCTAAAACAACTAATGGAAGTACTTGTGTTTCAACTTGAGGTTCTTTTCTTAAATGAAGTCCCTGATCTTATTTGCAGCTACTCTAGTTCTCCGAACAGTTTTCTCCAATTGCTCCATTTCTGTTCTCCAAATCTGAATATTCTTTCTTTCACATTATTCCCATTATTTAGAAACATCTTTTGTTTTTCACCATTGCAAATCAGACATCGATGCTCCTAAATACAATGTCCTTTCATACACAACATTGATTGACGCAAAAAGAAAATATTTTTGCAGAACAAAGTATCTACTGATATTTTGGCCATTAATCTTCCTTAGCATTACCCTTAGGTAGTCCATTACTTCATTTATCATAGTGATCCATGAACTCAAAAGTTATGGAAGAAAATTCATGACAGAAAAGAGAAGCCCTGAATAATGGGGCCAAGCAGGAAAAGCAAATTTGTCCCCAAATAATCCTAGATTATCCCCATTTTATAAGTACAGGATGACCAGTCTAATCAGATTTCTTGAATCACAAAGTACTCCACCCATCCTTAAGTAACTGAAAATAAGGATTCATCCATGAAATAAAGAGAACCACTTTAAAGTCCAATTCTAACAAAAATTCTAGATCAAAAACCATAATTTATTACTTGAGCAGTAAGTACCACTGTGTTCACCATATTGGTCATAAAAACTTTACAATACACATGCATGTAATACCTATGCATTCTGTATACATATACATATATGAACTCAAATACATAGGCATATATTAATTTTCACATATTCGCAGTGTTAAGGAACAAAAGGAAAACAAATCAGTAGACTGCTGCTTTATTTTAATTGAGTAATTAAAATTTTAAACTACCTAGCAACAAATTTTTTAACAATTACACTCACCCGGGGCAGAAAGACACCAAATTGTAAAAAGCAAGTGAAAATTGAATCCAAATTTATCAAGTACTTGTATAAGAGCACTTAAAAAAGAAAAATATCACACTTAGCTGCGAGTTCTCAGAAAGATATCAAATGGTAACTCATAAATGAAAAGTGAATTCCTTGATTATATGCATCTATTTTTCCTAAATATGATTTAAGATGAGTGGAAGTAAATTATTCCTAGCATAATTAAAGCCATAATTGAAAGATCTTTCTAAAACATGTTTCCTCCTGTAACTTGTTTTCAGTTTTTGTTTTAACTTTCCTATACTACACTATACCTTTAGCAAGTTGACCTCCCATGTTCGTTGCAGTATTTGTTCAAAGAGGGGATACGAGATGTGACCCCACCCTATTTCCAAAGCACAAGAGTGTCCCAGGCTGTAGCTCTTCTAGCTTTTCAAGTCATGTTCCCAAGAGATGGTGCAAGTTTAGCTTATGTGCTGTTGGAACACAGCACGCCATAGCTTCAAGAAATACAGGGCTAAGGTTTCCTGAAAATCTGCCAGAAGTGTAGAAGGGGTTCTCACACAGTCTAACTCGCAAGCATTTCAAGCATTCCTGTGCAAAGCTTTTAAAACTATTTAAATGTTGTCCAGAGAAGGAAGGACAGGAAGTAGGGAACAAGAGGAAAAAAGGAAAGAGAAAATTCTCTGAAGCAGTCTGGCTGCTTTCCAGTAAACACACTAGATTATACCCTCAAGCCCTACATTACCCAGAAGATACCCATTATATTCACAAGAGAAACAAGAACATTATTTTTCTTACTTCTAAAAGCTGCACCAGGCTAAACTTCAGACCTATCCTATACCCTCTGTGCCTCCTAGGAGATGCAATTTATTCCTTGCATCAAAATTTGTTTAACATACTATATTCAACTATATAAAATTACACACAAAACTATCAAAAATACAGAAGCTGCCAAATAAAGCACACCTCTAAATTAAGATTGACTTTCCAGTGACAGCTGATTCCCCTTGTACACACATACTGAAATTCAGGTTTGACTACTTGGATTAACACTTTTAAGTAGTCCCACCTTGCCTCTGCTCACCACTTTACCTGCAGCACATACCTGTCAAGTGCTCAGTTGCTACTGATATAAAAAATATGAATAAACAAATTGTTAGTGTTTTTTTAACTGATCGTGTACTGACTGGTGAAGAGGAAATAAAATACTGTATCATCACCAGTGAAGTTCTAGCCATCCTACTATTCTTCCAATTTCTTCTACAAGTCAGACCTACAGAAAAGTCATTTTCCAAACTTGATTCCACTCAAGAATAGATTTGGAATAGTGTACTGAAAGAGGCAGAGGTCACAGAGATCACACAATTAAGATGAAGACATTATCGTGCAACTAAAATACTACCACTAGCTGGCTCACCACACCCTCCCAGCACTCACACTCTACTCACTGGGGTCCACAGACTGTAACTAAGAGAGACAAGCCCAAAGGATGCAGGCCTGAATACACTCTGATTGACACTATTCCACTGGGAAATATTTTGGGGCTGCAAACTGAAAATTACTGGCTAGAAAAAAAAAAATCACCTCCATGTACATTTGCAGTAAATCATAGCTTCATCTCAAATCTGAATTTTGAAATTTCTCAACTTTAAAATATCTCTGTTAGCAACCTCAGTAAAGGGTTTTAGATTTTTTTTTCATTACTTTCTCACTTTTAATAAAAGTTCACTGAAGAAACAGCCATGCCATCACATGGACTGTATGGACAGTCCATGACCCAGAAACAAATCCGTCACAATGACGAGAATAAGCTGTGGCAGTAATCACAGCAGCTGCACACCACCACCTTTCCTGTGGAAAGAGCAACAGCCACACCACATCACTGGGCATTCACAGACACTGAAATGAGCAGGCTAAGGTGACCCTACCGAAGTGTGGGTCAGGCACACATTGCCTCCTCTCTCTTCTTTTATACTTTGTATCTCTAATCTTCCCCAGCCCCATCTCTCCTCCTTTGATCACCAGTTCCTGTCACATTGTCCTTTTTTAGGATGACAATAATTCTCAAACCGCAGAAGAAAGGGAGATGAGGGGAACCAGGAGTTGTAAAGCTGTGTTGATCAAGAGTAAGCAGTTTTGTCAGAACAGAAATAACCACCATTTTGTCCAAGACATTTGATTTGTTCTGTATAATAAAAGCACTCCTGTAATCTTTAATGGCTCTTCAGAAAAATATGGCTTCAGAAGTACCTCATAATACCACTTGAGGAAGAATCATTAGGAGATAATCTCTTATACTGCATGAAAACCCATCCTCCTCTCCTCCTCTGTGGGATCACAGAAACATAGAATAGTTAGGGCTGGAAAGGACCTGAAGATCATCTAGTTCCAATCCCCCTGCCATGGGCAGGGCCATCTCACACTAAACCATGTCACCCAAGGCTATGTCCAACTCAGCCTTGAACACTGCCAGCGATGGAGCATTCAAAACTTCCCTGGCAACCCATTCCAGTGCCTCACCATCCTCACAGTAAAGAATTTCTTCCTCATATCCAATCTAAACTTCCCCTGTTTGAGTTTGAACCCATTACCCCTTGTCCTATCACTACTGTCCCTAATGAAGAGTCCCTCCCCAGCATCCCTATAGGTCCCCTTCAGATACTGGAAGGCTGCTATATAAATGGTTCTTCAATGACATCCTTAACTCTGATGCAAAAAAAGAGTCTCTTCAGTAACTTCAGACATTTAATTAAAATTTATACTTGCCATTTTGACACTAACAAATTTCCAGTTACAAATGTCACCAATACTTGTACCACACATGAAAACGTACATGTAGGTCTAGCAAATAATATAAAGTACAGACATACCTAACTATGGTGCAATCATTGAAAAATTTTAAAACTAAATATACATCCCAAAATAGCATTTGTCATACCTGATATTAGCAATTTGACTAATTTAAAATTTTGTCATGGGTTCGGCAGTAGCAGTCGTTTTTCTCCTTCTTGGTAGCTGGTGCGGCGCTGTGTTTTTGACTTTCGGCTTGGGAACAGTGTTGATAACACCAATGTTTTGGTTACTGGTTAGAACGTTTTAGTCTGACCAAGGACTTTCTGAGTCTCATGCTCTGCCAGGGACGAGGGTAAGCCAGGAGGGAGCACAGACAGGGCATCTGATCCAAACTGACCAAAGAGGTATTCCATAACATAGCACATCATGCCCGGAAGGTAAAAAACTGGGGGCAGGAACCCAGAAGGGGCAGTTTACAGCTCGGTCACCAGGTGGTGAGCATTTGTATCCTCTTCACTTGCAGTCTCCCTGGTCATTATTATTATTGGAGGTAGCAATAGTGATCTGTGTCATAACTTAGTTACTGGACTGTTCTTATCTCAAACCGTGGGAGTTACATTCTTCCGATTCTGCCTGTCAAAACAGCTGGGGGAAGCAGGATTTTAGAAGCAAACACACAGAATGCTGGAGACATAATGATTTCAAGCAAGTGCCACTCAACATCAGTACTAAATGCAAAAGGCTGCTTTGCTTTAATTCACAGAAAAGTGGTAAAAAAAAAAAAAAAAACAGCAGGAGAAGAGATCCCAGAAAACTTTTATTCTGGTATTGTCTCTCCACTTGAGCAACCATAAAAGACATTGAAAAGAATAAACATGTAGGTTCCTTGATTGAAGAATACTTTTCTTTTGAAAGCAAACTTCAAAACATTCTTAACATTCTTGAACTAACATTTTTGAATAAGATTTTGCTTTCAATTTTTTAAACTTTTCCTTCTGTTTGTTTTGGCTTAAAATTCAGTTTTCTAATGCACGGACAATAAAATTCAACTGCAGTACAGAACACCTAGGCATTATTTTTAGTAAAAATAACCAAGAGACAAGGCAATCTACTTCAGCCTCAAAGATATATATTCCCCAAAGAGGAGGCTTCAAAAAGAAGCACTACAAATTAATTATCATGTTTGTTCTTCCCTACCTTAAATCAAACAGGATTTTTTTTAGGAGCATAAATTCTATTATCCCTAGAATGACACAGTTCAGGGAGTTAAAATGGAAACTTAGTCTAGCTAATTGTCACATAAGCATCATACAGTTGTTCATTATGTGTTTCACATTCTCCAACAAAGTATAGCAAATGTTTTATTAGAGAATCTAAGCTTAAAAATATGACTGTGAACATTATATTATGCAATATCTGTTTTCTGACACATCAGTCACACGGCTCCTTTATATAATATCACAGGGAACCAGCCACGTACCAAACTTTGGTCTACACTGGATATCAGTAATTACAATGAACGATGCAAGTTTGGTTTCCCAAGTTATTTTCTATTGGCAGAACACAGGTAACCATTCAAGATAGTCTAACATTAACATTGTCCTAACAAAACAACTCTGACCTGAAGACATGAAAGAACTGTTTGATCTCTACATTCATTTAAGCTTTGGCCCCTATGCCAAAGCAGGGTGCCAATTAATGCTAAAGATGCTTTAATGACACAGGTGTTTGCCCATTGGGAATGAGACTCACAACAGCACAGACTGCAAAAGATTTGTCTACAGTAGAATCTACTTTGATTCCAGTAGTCTCCAGTGACTAGCAGTTTAACTGAAACACAGCAGACCAGTGACAAACAGAGAAGCAAATGTAACCACCAGCACCCTCAGTTACTGTTTCAGCTGCTGGACAGCTAAAACTAATGTCTTCCAGTAAACAATGCACAGACCCAAACTGTTCAACCCCTTTAAAACTGCAGGTCAGGTGTCAGTTTTAAATCAGAGTCATCTCTAAAACCACAAGAGTGCAGCTTCGGTTCACAGGATGTAAGTGCTTCAATGCAAACAGCTGTCCAAGAAGACATCTGAAGTGAAATCATGAGAGCCTCTCTTTACCTTTATCATACTGCCTACCAAGGGGAGACTCTAGACTAAATATGCTATAAAACTAGCAGGATACTACTAAGAAGGACCTTAACTGGCAAAACAAAGTAGTCAGAAATTCTAGCAGTAATTCCCAAGTCTGAGGAATGCAATTTAAACATGTCATGTTCCAAATACTTTGGCAAAACATGCATTAGGTAGATAGCAATGTACAATTAACATGACCAACACAAGGGGAAACAGGAATTCACCATCGCTTATTTAAAAAATGCAAACATGTATTATCCTTGGAAAAAGAGCAAAATCGTCCTATTTGCAGAGTTACTTGTAGTATTCTGTGAGACTTCCAAATTTCACTTCTTTTTTAAGTTCTATTTGATAGATCCTTTTAATTTTGTTTCTAGAGAAACAAAGGAAAGACTGATTCTTTCCTTGTTTTATCTTTAACATCTATGCTGTGCTCTTCAACCCTCAAAGGAACAGAATATCTACCAAATTTCTCAGCACCAGACTGCACTCCAAAAATGGCAGCTACTGTTGATATTTACAAAGAATTGCTTTGGCATAGCTATGTTTGGGGGAAAAACCCCAAGCCAAACAAAAAACCCCCAAGAGAAACAAACAAAATACTAAGTTTTTGTGTTAAGTCCTGTGCACTCAAACTTTTCTTATAACCATGCAATTTTCCAATTGTCATACATTTTAAGATCCAGTGCATGCATAGTCTAGTTCTGCAGTGAAAGCAGGTACTAAAATTGAGGTGATTCCATCTGTATTTAGCACTCACTCAGCATCTTCCAAATGCTTTCACTTATACACCAAAACCAACCTATTTATCCCCAGCTTCTCTACTGTTCTGGGACCTAGAAGCCACTGAAAACAGCTTCATGCTATCAGGAACATACACTTGAAATGCTCTCCTGAAGGCACATACCTCTCACAGCACTGTAACAGAATTACCATATACAAATTTATATTTACTATATAAAATAGTAATATATAAATAGGATATATATACAAAATATAAAATCAGCTATAAAATAAATGCAAAATGTTTAACCTCAACATGAGGAAGATTTTCTTTACACTGAGGATGGCAGAGCACCGGAACATGGTGCCCAGGGAGGTTGGAGTCTCCCTTTCTGGAGACATTCAAAACCAATCTGGACATGTTCCTGTGTAACCTGCTTTAGGTGGCGCTGCCCTGGCAGGGAGGTTAGATGAGATGACCTCCAGGAGCCCACTTCCAATTCTGTGTCACAATTCTGTGATTACAGCTGAATTACAGCAACCAGCAGTTGCACACTTCACATGGACTTGAGAAAAGATGACAGATACCTTCACAATCAGAGTTTACTCTTGCAGCAACAAAAGCCACAAAAATTACCAAGAAATATGAGTACACATGAAAGCAGACAAAGAAAGAAAAGCCACAGCATTGCTCAACACCGTAATAAAATAAAAGCACTTCACCAGAGTGCTAAATATGTAGGGATGCAAGCAGGATCCTGGCAATGCTCCAGTTACCTGTTGCAAATTTATGGACTCCACTTTATGCACTTTATTCAAGCGTCCACTACATAGTGTTCTGCTAAGACACTGCACTGTTCCAAAAACAGACGGTTTGGCTATTTGCAATTCAGGGCTTATTCACACAAAAGGATATGCCAGTCTACCTAAGGATGAAATTTTTAACTAATTTAGCTTAACTTAAACAGTTGTAAAATTATAAGGACACACCATCTGGTCTAAGCAGGTTAACTCAGTTTAGGAGAGTATAGATTTAAAACTGGGAAAAATCGCTGCAACTCCAAAATAAAACATCTGACAGAGATTTCATTAGTCTCAAGAAATAACCTGCATATGAATATTAATACCCCCTCCACATTATTACTTTATTACAACACAGCCACAGAAAAGGCTTCTCATATGCATTTTCTCAACTATAGCACTAAATGACACAAAAGATCTGAAATGCTTCAGAATGCACAAGCACCTCTATCATGTTTTACTTTCTAAGATTAAAATTCAAGATCAAGTTATTTTCTTCACTTTTAAAAGATACATTCTAATAATAAAGCTTTGCTTTTCTTGTATACCACTATCCCACATACATCCACACTTTTCTATATTGTTACTGACTGATAACAAAAGATAGGACTTAGAGAAAAAAGTCCCTTTTCTTCAAAAAGGCTACTGCGAAGGTACACAAAAATCTGAAGACTTCGCATAAATTAAAATCTTTGAAATACTTTAATATACAAACCCTGCTAATATATTCCAGATAGGTTGGGTTCAACCTCTAACAGAGGAAGTTCATGTTAGATATAAGTAAGTTCTTTAAAGTGAGGGTGGTGAGACACTGGAATGGGTTGCCCAGGGAAGTTGTGAACGCTCCATCCCTGGCAGTGTTCAAGGCCAGGTTGGACGGAGTCTTGGGTGACATGGTTCAGTGTGACATGTCCCTGCCCATGGCAGGGGGGCTGGAACTAGACGATCTTCAGGTCCTTTCCAACCCTATTCTACGATTCTATAGCAACCACCAAAGCAGGGAAGAGGCAAACTGGAATTTGTTTAGAATAGAGATGGACCATCAACCAAAGGGCTGGATCCAGCCTGCAAAGCAAGTTTTCATTAAGCCACCAGCAATGCCTGCTAGCCAACTACTAGACAAGCCAAGTCCAGCTTATCAGTCAGCCAGCCAAACCATGGATACTGTTTGGAAAGAAAAGAAAGTAACCTTAAGTTTGATAGTCAGAGTTTACTACTAGGTCAGTGGCAGTGCAGCCCAAATTCAGCCCTCTGTCTTTCAGGGCAACTGAGCTGAGGAAGCAATACAGCCACTACAGAAAAGCAGAGGGCAGAGACAAGACCTGACTTCAAATAATGCAGTGAAATGCCAACTTAGGGACTTCTAAGTATGGTAACCAAAACTGAGGAGCTGGAGTTAAGTGCACAAAAAAAAAAAAAAAAAACAACAAAACACTGAGTTGGGCTGGGTACAGAACAGTTTATTACCCAAGTCATCACCATCCATCCCAGAATCAGGCTAGCTCCTGCAGAATCATTCCAGTAATCCTGCATCATGCAACCAGCGTTCTGGGAAGGTTTACTACTTATGCAGTCAGACTTGGTGCTGCACTGCAACCAACAGCACGCAAAGCCAGAGATGAAATAGGAAAGCAAAAGTCAGCCTGACAGACCTGACAATAAAACAGATTTGACAAGCTCAGTAACACTGAAGCTCACTCCATTCAGCCACTTCTTTCTGCTCCACAGTCCCTCAACATCTTGATTCTAGCACCACAGTGAAAGGACACTCAGACAGCTGCACACAGTGAAAACGTAAGTCAGTCAGGATATACCACTTCCATCTGACTAGTATAGAAGTAAATTGGGTGTACTGCTTCCAGATTACAGCTGTGTCTGGCATCAGTATAGCCAGGTTCGCAATCTAATTTGCTTTCATGAATGCTGTCAAACCCAGACTAAGTCCATACCCCTAGCTCCCCTTCTCCCTTAATGTAATACCCTCACCTCATATTCCCTGTCTAAATTCCTGCAGTTTGCTTGGATATAAGACAGACAACACAACTTGGACACCCACCACTCTTGGAATAATAGTAAATCTGGCACAGAGATTTGTCTAAAACAACATGAAAATTAAGATAACTTAGTGGACCAGCATCGACTTGGAGCAGCTCAGGATGTCTTCAATATCTGTGTTTTTCACACCATCACTATTATCAGTTCTACACACTTCCTGGGCTAACTCAGGCTCTTATGCCCGCAAATAATGAGAGACTGATTTCATTGCTTTGCTGCTGATTGCAAATATCACCTCAGACTTTCAAGCTTAAGAAGTTGCCCGAGTCAGATTGTAATTTTTGACAGCATAATACAATCAAATTACATTTTTACTAATTTAAAAATCAAACTGTAATATAGGGGAAAAAAACCCTCCACTCACAGGCCTGTAACAGTCATAGAAACATACTTCACTTTAGAAACAGAATCACTAAACAATTAGGGTTGGAAAGGACCTTAAGATCGTCAAGTCCCAACCCCTGTGCCATGGGCAGGGACACTCGTACTAAACCATGTCACTCAAGACTCAATCCAACCTGGCTTTGTGCACTGCTGGGGATGGAACATTTACCACTTCTCTGGGCAGCCTGATCCAGCACAGAAACCCTCACAGCAAAGAACTTCTTCCTTATCTCTAACTTGAACTTCCCCTGTTTTAGTCAGAAACCATTACTCCTTGTCCTATCACTACAAGGCTCTGTAGCTACAGACTGCATCCTTATAACCTGCAGCTACCCCTACAATTCTGCGAGACGAGGTACAACACGACTGTTGTTGGCTTAGCACTGCTACCTGCAAGGTAAGTTCCAGGAGTAAACATCTCCTTATTTACATTTTCTTAATTTTATTAACAATTCGTAGCATCCTGTAAAATTTCAACACTCTACAGGCTTGCCACTGCCCAACTTCAAAGAGTTTCAAACCCATACTATATATTCAGGATGTTACAGAAAAACGTAGCATAAAATGTTACACGATTAAGTTTGTGATACACCTTCAGACTCCCCTTCTTAAGTTAACAGCCTTTGGATTTGGAACTCCTCTAGCAAAAGTGTTAGCAACACAGTAACCACAAAGTTGTGAAGGAAAGCACAGAAGGCCCTTACCTACTACTGCTAACAAGACAAAACACTGCTGTACTCTGAAAAAGGAACATTAAATATATAAGTGCTTAAAGTAATTCACGGAAGAGAGAATTCTATTCAGCAAACAAACAACTGTCTCCATCTCCATCCTTTCTAAACTCCACTATTCATTGCTTTCACTCACACTCTGAGGAACAGTAATTACTAAGTCTTTTTTTTTGTTCCACTGTAGCCACTTTTAAGAAAGGTAAAGTCACAAACAGGATAAAGACGCATATATATGCTACAACGTTTTAAGGACACAGGATAGCCTCTGAAGCTTTCTAGAGTTTTATCTCGTTTAATTACAGAAAGGTCGAATGAAGACACGGGACAGGGCCCCGGCAGAAGATGCTGCGGGGAGCTGGCAACAAACCGCTTCCCGCTGGGCCGCCTGACTGGAACCCGCCGGGGCTGACAGGGCTGGCTCCAAGAAGCAGAGGCAGCCACCGCCAGGGCTGCGGCCAGCCCAAGCCGCCGGGACCGGGCTTGTGCCATGCTCCCAAGGGGCCCGTCCCGAGGTCTGCCCGCAGCGCGGGGGGGGCTGCGGAATGCCAGCCCCAGGCCCGCCGGCCCCAGGCCCACCGCCCCGGGCCGGTGAGCGGCTATGCCTCGGCAGGTGCCGCCGCCGCTGCCACCCGCCGGCAAGGCGGGCCCCCAACAGCGCGTTCCGCCTCTCCACGGCACCGCACTGCGGCCCTGCCACGGAGGACGCGACTCCCTCGAGTGGAGTGCACCGGTTCCCTCGGCGGCCGGAAAGGGTCGGCCGAGAGGCGGGGTCGCGGCACGAGCAGGACGCAGGCTGCCCTGGAGAAGCCGTAGGGGAAACCGCGCCGGGCTGCAACCTCACCAAGGCTCGCTCCTGGGGCTGCATGGGGACGCGGCCGCCCGCTGCTCCCGCCGAGTCCGGGCCTCCACGGCCCCCGTCGCCTCCGTCCGCCATTTTGAAGGTGAGGGACGCGGGCGGCGACACCG
>JANRGW010026797.1:0-29351 GCA_024733675.1 Psilopsiagon aymara | reverse complement strand
TTCCCTTGTATTTCTCTTATCATTATTATTATTGGTGGTAGCAGTAGTGGTTTGTGTTATACCTTAGTTATTAAACTGTTCTTGTCTCAACCTGTGGGACAGCCTAAACCACGACATAATCAAAGTGAAAAATCTATTTTTTAGAGATGCAAAAGATCCTGCATCTCTTTTCAAAGGCCATGCAACAAGGATACCCAGTGATTGTTGTAAAGATTTTGTAATATGTATTAGCTTTATCCATAAAACTTCTGGTTTTATCTGAAAGTAACAATTTACTATTTTTTATTTATTGCAGGCTCCACATTCACTGAGTATATTAGTACATTTGTACTAATGTACAGGTACACAGTGTACATTAGAACATGTGCACTGAAGATAAAGTACATATTTTTCCACTTCTGTAAAAGCTATACCACTCTGCACACTTATAGCATACATTAATTCAGGTAATTCCTTGTGACTTAAAGGTACCAGTGACTATGATTTATCTTTACCAAAAAAATCTGTCCAGTGCTGAGGTAAGTGAAACTCTTCAGGTCTTGGGACAAATGAGTGAGTCAGGTAGTAAAAGCCGAAGAGCAGCAGGAAGAGGTAATGAGAACAGTGATAATCCAAAGCGAACTAGTGTTAATTCCTGTTCTTCCTGTACTGTTGTCTTCTTTTACTCGGTCATATTTTTTATTGTTTTTTTTTTCATGTGGTCTCCTTTATACTGCACATGTACTGGACTTAAGTGGTTACTTTGTCTTAAAGTTGCTTTGGATGAGGCCTTTATTATCTCTCAGAAACCGTGTTTCTGAAGGAAGATGAGGCAATAGTAGGTGTTTAGTAGAAATGTCAATCATTCTAATAGCATTTTAGAATGACTTTGATAAAAATTAGCACACGAGCTTTCCTGCTTCCTCTATAGAATCGCAAATGTAACTAGCCTTATTTCTAGGATCCGAACATGTATGCTAACATACTGACGAGTAATCTACCAAAGAGAGATCAGGCTTTGTTTCAAGAGAAGGTTGGGAGCAAGCCAAAATAAGGCTTTTATTGTGCAGAACCATATGACAAGCCTAGATTCAAAAGATACTCAGAGAAAATATTTTTCTCTGTGGTCATACCATACTCAACTGCAGTCAGCTTTCTAAGCATGAAAATATACTGCTGAATGCACATTTCAATTAATTTTAGTATGAGGAAGAACTTCTCAAAATAGTTTATGTGCTGTAATAGAAAGTGAAAATCTAGGGGGAGCTGAGGGAGCTATAGTAATATTACATTTGGTGGAAGCATATACAGAGATGTGCCTGGAGGAGAGAAGGTGCTTATTCTCTGCAGTCACCAGAATTAGGTGAGGTAAAGGAAATGAGGAGGTCGTAGTAGTTGTCTGAGGTTTTTTGTTTGTTTGTTTTTCTCTTCCCAAAATTGAACTTATTAGGAAAATAAAAAGTATGAAGCAGTGAGGAAAATTAACGCGTTTAAGATTTAAGTAACAAATATTTTTGAGATGTGGACTAATTCATTTTATTTTTACAGCATGTGTTGCTGAAAGGTCCTGGTTGGTGAAGGAGCTCATAGGTGCTGCTGTTACTGTGCATGACCTGCTGCTGACAACTTGTGAAGTAGTTTTTTTTCTTAAGTTTATAATGGAAGAAACTTTACACAGCAGGACTACTTTCAAAAATAGTTTTTCAACTTTTTGGTGATGTGTCTCCTATTAATTCATTCTGGCTGGTCAAAGTGTCAATCCTGCATATAAATAAAATACAAGCTTAGAAAAATTATACAGCTTGTGTTTCATTGATAAGCAAAACCACATGAAATTACACAAATTATTAGATCTGCCAGTTTATGTGGAATGACAGAATTTTTCTTTACCTGCCAAGCAGCAGAATGAAAAGCTGTAGTACTCTGGCCTCAGATCTACAAGTTCTTGCCAGTTCTAGCAGCGATTAGTCTCATGAAAAATTGCACCAATTGTAATGGAGGGAATTCCAGGATTTAGGTGCACTAAAGGCATTTTCTTTCTGAACAAATTCTGCATCCAGCTTGTAAGATTATAATGTTTTTTGCATACAGGTGTAATAACTCTGAAGAACTTACTGTAAAAGCTTTATGACCTTAAAATGAAGAAGAAGGTGCAGGTAAGTAGATGTTACAAATCAGGCTGCCTCTAGATTAAATTTGTAAACATAAAGCATAGTTTTGTCACTATAGAAATAATAATTTAAGTTCCCATACTTCCTGTGGGTCCATTAAAATGAGTCTTTTGCTTTTTAGAGTTATGAAAAGATCAGCATTTTTAAGTTCCAAGGTAATTATCATCATATTTTTTAATAAGCCAATTTAATGCTGAAGTGTGAGTGAATAACAAGATCAGATCTCTTAAGATTTGAGATAGACAGCCTCCAAAGACTCAAAAGCATATAAATAATAAACCACGGTAGCAGTTGTTTTGAAAAGGCAGCAAAACACACACCAAGAAGAGAAGGAAAAAGGAAGAATTCCAAGTCACATATAACATTCTGATCCCATTTAAACTGATGCCAGCCTCCTGTTGTTAGAACCTAGGATTTAACCTTTTGCTTTGTTACACACTTTCAAAGCACATATATGGGCCTTTGATATCTAATTGATAAGACAAATGACCTGAAAATTATGCAGTGACCTGAAAATTATGCAGAGCACAGGGAAATATAGATGAACAATAGACAGAAAGCCTGGAGAATGAAGTTAACATTAGAATTTGCTGGCTTCCATGCATCTTCCTTGCTAAACTTTTTTCTCAACTGAAGATTAACTCATGTATCAGTTCTGGAACTAAATGTCTAAACAAAGTGTGGGCTTATCTCCATCTTTATGGCATACCTTTGCTGTCTTTCTGCCTGGATGGATAAGATGTATTTCTTTTGTCATCTATTTCAAAATCCTCAGCAGTTTTCCAGGAGCAGTGAGCTAAGACCTATCAGCATGGATTAAATTTCTTTCTTAATGGGAAGTTGTATTATGGGGTGTGTAAAGAAGACCTTGCTATTACTTAAGAAATGTTGATATGAGGCCAATATACATTAGCTTTAAGCACGGTTAAGGGATCTTATAAGTAGCCGTGGCTTCCAGCAGCTCCAAGAGTCTGGAAATTCCTACTGCATGAGTGCTGAAGCCCAGCAGGGTGCCCTAAAACTTAGAGGTCTCCATCCCAGACTGATGGGCGCGGCTGCTACCTTTCTATTTCCAGGTTCAACCATTAGCAAGGCAAAGCACGTACCTCAGAGCCACACACAGAGAGAGGATGTGTGCATGGCTGGCTACATAGCTGCCGTAAGCAAGGCAATTCCGTCAGCATCACCCACATGTAATGCTTCTAGGCATGAACTAACAGCCAAGTCCCCCTCCTCTTTGGCTGGTAAGGATTGACGTTCACTGGTGAATGAAAACACATGTGCATTCATGGACCCCCAAGCACTGGTGCAGCCCCTCCTCCTGTGTCCCCCGCTCACCAACTGGTCTAGTTCAGTGCTTTTTGCAGTAACATGTACTCACACTTGTCCCACAGGCATCCCACACTCATGGGTTCCCTCAAATACCAGCATGAAACCTCTGCCCACTTGATACCCCTGCTAGGTCCCAGAGCCTGCTACTCATGGACTAGTTCAACTCAAAGACTGTTGGTGAATACACAGTCATGCCCCATGCATGCTGCGTTAGTTTTGTAATGCACCATCTATTTGTATCTGGAGGTCTTCGGCATTGTCTTTGTTTATCCCTTGTCTATCAGTTTGTGTGCTTTTATTTATTGCTTCCTTCTTCGCTTATTATCCCCTGATATATTGGAAAGGTCCTTGATTGGATAAAGTTAATGAAGCAGATAGTCTCACCTTTTATATGCCCTCACACAGACACAGTTCGTGCAGTGTTGGTAGAGTAACAACTTGAGCTCAGTAACCTGTGCTCCATCTACCAAAAGGCTGTGCAAGCATGTGGCTGGTTAGACAGCACTTCTGGACTCTGACCCCAGTTCAGTAGCAAATTAAGCTAAGGTGATTTAAGATGGTTCTTCTGCAACTGTCTATCCCCGTGCTTTTCAAAGGCTTTCTCTGTTGGAAGCAGCAGGTGAACACATGATGATTCCTCCATTGCTACAGTTAGTAGTTTGGCTTCTTAGCATGAGTTGGTAACCAAGAGTAACAAAGCGTTCATATATTCCATTGCAACTTGCAGGAACTTTTGCGGTGGTGCATCTGATTCTCATGTTCTGCAAGGGCACTGCAAGACTGAACTGAGAAGTTCTAGGGCTGGATACAGCAGGGCAAAGTGATTAATCCACTGGACTTCATGCATAAGGGTACTTCCCCTGGTAGCAGCACCCAACCCTGCTGAGCTGAAGCTGACGCAGCTTAACTGAGAAGGGCTCCAGTCACTATTTTAGTACCTTGTGAACGTATCTTGTCTGCATGTTTCTTAATTGTCATTAGAGTTTTATCTTGCTATATTTGTTTGGTTTGGGGTTTTTTTTTAATGTTTTTGTTCTGTTTCCTGGTTCTCCACTTGCCCATTGTGCACAAATCAGAGTGTGGGAAACATTACAGTAGGTCAAAGCGCTTATTGGTGCCAGCTCCTAGCATTTTTGGCATAACAGATCTTTATCTCAGATCTTACAATCCTTCCAGTAAAATTAACATCCTGAACAGTTCATCTCCTAAATAGGAAAAAAACTGAGGAAGGTTGAATAAAGTGAATGAAGAAAACATTTAGTACAGATAGAATGGAGAAGAGCTAGAGGAAAACATATCCTAGTACAGAGTTATGGGGAGAGATACTTAGAGCCATAATTCCAGCGCAAGGGAAAGCAAGGAAGCCTAGCACTATGATTTGAGGGATCCTTGGTGACCAAGTGAGAGACAGTCAAATCCCACCTGGGGAAGGTGTGGGCAGGTCCTAAGGAGAAAGTGGCATATAGGGAAGTTTAGGACTGGCAGTGGAATAAGGGGATGCCGCCTTCTACACAAGTGCCAAAAGCATTCATAGGGAACATTGAAAGTGTATTAGTTGTTTGGCCTGTTCTTAAGTCTCCTTAAGGATTTTAGAACTTGCCTTGTATAGTGTGTTAGAAAATGTATTTTTCTTAAGAATTATAAAGGTCTAGCTGTTGCATCTGTACCAACAGTAAATAAAATTCTACTTAAATGAGTAGCCCCATTTCCACTTGAACTGTTTCTAATAGAAGAAGGTACTATATGGTGTCTGTGAGGGCCCCAGAGTGATTTCTGTGAGCTACTGTGGTACTCCTATGTTGAACAGACCGTAGATCACAGCAGGATTTCTCCTGTGTTGTGATGATACCTCAGATGAGTCACAGCAGCAGATTCTAGCCCCAGCCAGCAAAGTACTGATTGTGGCAAGAATGCCTGCAAGTATAGGCAGCAAATTGCTACCCTGTGTTAGGGGCTGAATTTTAGCTCTATGTTGATGCCATGTCTGTGTCAATATCTTGATTACAGACGAAAGTGTTCTTTAGCCCCTCTTCCTTAGTTGGGTTAGGGCTCTTTTCCCCCATCTCAGCAAGTACCCTGAGAGAATACATGGGGCTTGTAATGCAGCTGTTGAATTTTACGACACCAGGGCAGCAGATGTTCTGCATTTGAATTAATCTTCAGATGTTGCTACTTTGATAAACAGCAACCAGGGACTTTTTACTTTGTTGCCTAAGTGTTTTTCCATTCGGCATTTGCAGAGTGGAATGTTGAATTCTGAGACTATTGAAAATGATAAATCAGTTATGATGGCTTAATCATTAACACATATGAATTGAATAATAAGCAACCAATGTGAACATTTGTGCAAAAGTAACGGCATATTTATATATTTTGAAAATTCCATGAGCACCGGGAAAACATCTTCTTAAATACAGATATAATCCTTTTTTTATTTTTCCCCCCTCCCCCATTCTAGTTCTTAGGCTAACGTATGGATGCTTTCTTCCAATGACTAAAAGCTGCGTAGTAGGCATTTTGTTTCTTCCAATTTCTTCTGGTTTATTATTTTCATTGCTTCTGATCAGGTCCACTTATTCTTATGTTGCAGAGATCTTTCTTAATCTGTCATAGTGCTCCCCACATTTACATGTATTTGAAACGCCTTCTGGCTGAAGGAAATAGGCTATCTCAGAAACTACTAAGGGTTTCCTAGCAAGGAGTGTAGGGAGTGCACATGTTGCCATGTCTGATTCAGTCAGAATCAGCATGAAAGTCCTGGATCCATCTGCGTGGAAGATCTGTTTCATAGCACAAGTGTGCCTGTTTAAGATACCTGGCTGTTAACATAACAGTTTGCCATGAAGATTTAGGGAGTTATTTGCTACAATATCCAGACACCTCTATAGAATCTTTCTGACATACGATCAAGACATTTTATATATGTGGTTTGATTTTGTTTGTTTTTTTTTTTCCCCCTATAATTTTTCCTCACAAACCTATCTTCTAAGATTTCAGTTATTTTTAAAAGACAGTTCATTTGGCTGCTGAATCTCTGTCTGACTTTAACCATATGATCTTTGGGCTCTATGGAGAGTGGAAAGGTCTGTGGTCTGTAAACAACTTCTAAGACTACTTCTGGAATATGATGGAGGAAAAAAAACTCACATATATTAACTATACATGGGGTTGCATTGGAATTTTTTTAGGTGTCTACGAACACCAGAAGTTTAAAAAATCACTGATTTAGGGTATGAATATTTAGAATTTAGAATATGAATAGCTGAATTACAGGTACTAAGGCTTGCCCTCTTTGCTTTTTAGCCTTTCCTAGGCATTTTGGCTCTGGAAATGGGAATTTGGTATTTGCCTTTTGGCTGATGGCAAGATACAGTTTTCTTGAAGTCTTTTTCTGAAAGACATCACATTTTATTTTTCATTGTGAGTTTTATGGGTGGGTGTTTGGAGTAGTGCAAATAATTGTAAAGTTCTTCTGGCTTAAGTATATATTATCCGTGTATTAAAGAACATTAAAAGCCAACATGCATTAAAAATCAGTACCTAATACAAGTTTCAAATGCTATACTTCTGAGTGCTCCTGAAAACATTAATGCTCTTATTTTCTGTTTTCTATATTGTCAAGTAAAAACCTCTTACAAATAACAGTTGAAAAGACCACTTAAGAGAAACTTGCTGCAAAAAAATACTTGGCAAATAAACAAAATTAAGGAAAGGTAAAACGTGGACTTTTTCTAGTTGCTCTCAATTGTTGCTGCAACAAGTAAAGCAAATAGTAGAAAGTATTTAAATTTTGTTTCATTTCAGTTAGCTATGTGTAAATTTTAAGTGTGGAGTAACACCACATCAAGGTGTTGGCTTTGTTCTGAATTGGAAGATTCCTGTGTGGGCCTGAGAATGTGACGTTAAGCAACCTGCTCTCCTGATAGTGCGTCTCAGGCTAAAAATTTATTTCAGAGCACTGGATGCCAAAGTGCTCAATACCTTGCAGTATTGATCCCTGGCAACTTACAGGCTGATCCTGCATCAAAAAATGTAGTAATTTCACTAGTGCTTTCAGTTGGAGGTCATATAGCATGTCTTAACAGGGTCTTAGTATTTGATATCTCAGTTCTAAATTACACATTATGTGCTAATATTTATCCAATGCCAGCTATAAGCAGTTACATGATATTTTATGGAAGTTTAAGTAATTAGAATAGTGAAGCTAATCATGAAGCTGACTGTTGTAGCCAGTGTCAAAGTTGGGAACTGAGACTGCATGGAAGTTAGTTACAACTGGGGTGCATACAGAAGACTACTGCCAGTGACAAAAGGTATTTGTGACAATACATGGGTTGAGGAATAGATGGGAGTTCATTGACTGTGAATTTAATCGTATCCTTTCACCTGTCTGGAGCAATGGCATCTGTTGTCACCACCTGTTCCACTTCTCTGCTTATCTTGTGATAAGCAGATTCCAGCAGATACGTATGATACCAGGCTGGTAGCCCCACAAAGGGGAGAAAGGGGACACTTCAATGAAAGTTCAGTGAATGCTGTTCTGAAGTCCCCAGGCAGCAATTGGAGCTTCCATGGATAT
Source organism: Psilopsiagon aymara (assembly GCA_024733675.1). Taxonomy (NCBI): domain Eukaryota; kingdom Metazoa; phylum Chordata; class Aves; order Psittaciformes; family Psittacidae; genus Psilopsiagon; species Psilopsiagon aymara. The sequence goes on along the minus strand of JANRGW010026797.1, from coordinate 21,290 downwards.
GTGCAGTCTTTTGCCCGGCAGAGAAGATGCAACACGGCTGCTAAGAATGGGATTAATATCCTGCAAGGAAGTTTTTCTGACTGAGCTTCTATTTAGGATAAGTAATATGTCATCTAACAAAAAGCTGTAGTGAAAAGAAGGTTCAGAAAGTCAATTACCCTTAGAAAATATCCACTTGCTACAGCTTCCTGATTTAAAGTAGCGTTGCAGCTACCATTTAAAAGTCCATTCTTTATAAACCTCAGCAAACATGAGTAATTAAAAATTTTGGCAACCAAGAGTAGCTTTTGGTGAGAGAACAATGGAATACATTAAGGGGAAATAATTGGTCATTGCCATAAACATCTTCAGTTCTAATAAATCTCCTGCATTTGGGCAGCAACTTTTCAGCTCTTGGCAGACTTGTAGGATGTTCCATTGCAAAGAAAAGAAGTTTGAAAACTGGGCAAGCCTGGCTGCAGTCCCTGACAGCTGGTAATGTATAGATCTGAAAATGGTGTGCATATTGTATAGAAGTTTCTTATGAGCAGCCTGATTTGTAGTGTTCAAAATCATATTTCATAAAAACAGATAGTTTTTTAACCAGATGAATGTCAGTTCTATGTGAAGTGTTTCTTTCTTCTGACAGAAGTTGTGTGATTTATAATATGACTCATTTTCTGTAAGTGCAATATTTTAGTTAAAAAATCACTTTTACGTGAGAAACATTTCACTCCCACTCAGAGTTGACAATAATATGAAAGAAGAACTGCTGTAAAGTTTCTTTTCATCATGTTTTTTATTTAACAATTGTCAAAACTTTGAAGTAGGGTGGAACTGAAATTGAGAATACACTACATATATATCAGAACAGCATTTTTGCTAATGAAGTCTGTTTGCAAAAATGCAGTATAGATTTAAAGAAGACATACCCTGTGTGGGCATCCATATAATCATCAGTAATGATTGAAAACAGAAGCTGAAGCAGCCGAAATGCTTTTTAAGTTCTGAAACTTCTATTTTTTTTTCCTTTCAAAAATATGTTTTTAGTCACAAATCACCATAAAAATAACTTTTTTTAAAATGGTAAGGAAACGTAGAAAAAAATCTGTTGTTTGACCTAGAACTAGTTTTGCGTGGTTAAGATTTTGGTAAGAAAGCTAAAAGCTATTCATGTTCACATCCAAACAATTTTCTGTATCATTCCATTTTTAGGATCACTGCAAGGGTACTGGGCCTAAGATTTTCCAGCGTATCGGCAACTAAAATTCAGAATGCTGAATTTTCATGTGTTACTGAATATTCTCTAGAAAATACTACAAATAATTATATTTTGGTTTTTGAACAACTAGCACTGTTAAAAAAAAAAAAAAAAAAAAAAAAAAAGAAGTAATTTTTGCATACTCTATTTTATTTATTTCCTCTATGGTGTTGCCCACATTTGTGTAGCTTCCAAATTATGGTACTGTGTGTGAAAGAAATGCTTTGAATGATTAGCATGTTCAATACTTCCATAAAAGCCAATCACAATTTTACATGTACCGAGAAAAATAGGACCAGGTCTCTAACTGTAGATGATTTTTTTTTTTTTAATTTGTTTTAATAAATTATACTAAGCATAATCCTAAAAGACATTTACAGATCTAATTTTACATGCCTTAGTAATGCAAAGTTCCTGTTGTGAAATGAGCACCAATAACAGTAGTATTTGCTTAACTATAACACCATTGAAAAATCTTCTGATATACAGCAGGTAATTTCAGAGATAAAGAGAAAAAGAGACAGAAAAATAGTATCGATTACTCTGCCTTCTATTTTGGGATAATTAAGTTCAGATGTTCTGAAGCAACATTGACTGTGTTACAGGATGGCCTCCACACCAGAAAATGAAATCAATCAGTCATTGCCATATTAAATGAAATGAATTAGTTGCAGACAAAACATTATACTTTCATTAGTCATGTCAAGATGCAAATGTGAAGATATATATCTTCATGTAAATGTTCATAGATAAACAAAATAATTAAATTCACTGTTGAAACAAAGTAATTAAATTCACTGTTGTTGAGCAACAGATACTCTCTGAAGTATATGATATTTGGTTTGCGAGAGTACACAGGCGGTTCTTTATCTGTGTTTCGTCTATGATGATAGGAGAATTTAATTTTGTTAATCGGGGGTGCCTGGCAGGCATTGAGTCAAGAAAACATCTGTGTTTATGCTTAGTACAAGCAGTCCATCTAAATCTCACTGGCTGCAAGTTTATCTCTTTTTTTAATAATGTTACCCTGAGGAGCATAATACACAACCTGATTTCAAGGTTTTGCAAGTGTCTGTCAGGATGATTCCAATGAGGCCTGTGAGGCCACTTTTTCCCAATGACTAGAACTGAACCAAAAGTTTTGCTTTCTTTATTTTCAAAGGATTTCATTAGTTAGTGTGAAAGCAAACTTCATTCAGAGCAGTTGCTTTAATTTTGGAGATGTTTCTAGCAACAGAAAACATTTTGAAATCTGTTAATTAAAAATTATTTAGAACTTAATTGTCTTAGATTTTTTGCTATTGACTTGGGAGGACAGGAAGGGATGCCTTGCCACGTTTGAGTGGTAGTGATATATGCAACTTGCTGTGTGTACATCAAGGTGAACTTCTGCACAGCTTGGAAGACAAAAAAGAATCATCTACAATGTACTTCCCCTATAGATTTTACAGTATGACATGTACGTCTTCAGCTGTTCTTCATTCATGGCTGATGAGCATGGAAGACTATGAAAAGACTAAAGAGAAGACTGTAGAAGTCTATGAGTAACAGGCTTTAGAGTGGCAATAGGAGAATTTTAATCAGATTTGTTCTCATAAAGTACAAAATTCTTTGAAGAAACTAGACTGAAAGGGTTGGACATCAGACAAGTAACATGCAATAGAAGACAAGGTGAAGGATTACATATCAATGAGTATAATGAATGGGGGTGTTTCATCTTCACCAACATGAGCAGCAGACTGCATTTAAAAAAAAATAAAAGAAACAAGACTTCAAATTTTATATTTGAAATCAAAAGCTTTGTAAGCTTCAAAAGATTAAATATTTTCTGGTAATATTTTCGTTACATAATAATGGAAATTAAAGTATCTTTTTGTTATAATAAAAGCATCTAGTGGTGAATATTTTTTCTGTAGTTAGTATGCCTTACAACTGGCAGCGCAGTTCTTGCACATTTTACCAGACACAGAGAAGGTGCAGGTTAGGTGCTCCACTGGTACAATTCACCAGATATTCATTGATACCAGTTAGAGTACTTTATTCTTGTTTGATTTCTAATTCATCATCTGAATTATATGTGAATATGTTATAGATTGCTAGAGTAATATTAGGTAAGTATGATTAAAGAACTGAGAATTACTGTGTTAAAAGTGAACACCAGCGCTTCCTTTCCCTGCAAACATTTTACTGTAACTGAGGCACAAGCTTATCCTCACTACATCAGTTCTTTTTGCTGTTGTGTTGGCTACTTACAATCCTGACCTCCCGTTCCCTTGGCCTCAGTCTGCAACTTGAGGAGCATATTGCTTCAACCCATCAATGCATAGAGCATTTTAGCTTAAAAATGTGAAGCACACTTGTAATGCTGTCAAGGTCAGCTGCAGTTTTCATATTAGTAAAGCTTAGCATACACTTAAATGTACTGATGGATCAAACAAGTGCTCTGAGAATGTAAAAAGTGATGAATCTGTCCTGCTTAATATTACTGGGTATTCTGAAGGTACTGAAGCAAATTATTTCATTGGAGAGAGGAACAGCAGAGGTGAATCTCAAAAATACAGTTGTCTTCATCTACCTCAGAATATTTTGCACAAACCCAAATGAGCATAAAATGAGCATAATCCAGGAATAAAATGGAGCTGGAAGTGAGAATAATGTTTCTAGATATTGAGACAAAGTGATCCCAGTGGGCCAGTAGGAACAAATACTTCACTTTTGAAGTGGCAGCTGTAGATTTATTAAAAAAGATTATAAATGGGTTTTGATTGTAAAGAAATGAAGCATACATCTTTTCCAGTCTTACATTTTTAAAACAGAATCTGGTACTATCTTTACCACTGGTAAAGGAACTAAACTAATTGTTTTCTCCCTAGATTTTAGTTTGGCTTTCAGATCAGAATTGAAGAGAGAGTAATTAAAAAATAATCAAAAAACCATTTTCACCTAATTGGCAAGAGTTTGTATTATTTTGAATGTTAAAGTGCTGCAGTTGACATGGTACAAAGCATGTCTTTCTTTTAGATTTTGTGTAGAGAAAGAGCACAGTTAATGTTTACTGTGGAGCTGAATATTAAATGTAAAATATGAAGTGATCCCTATGAGGATGACACTGTCTAGGGACCAGCTTCAGTGTTTTAGCAAGGCAGACTATACATGGGAAAAAAACCCCACAAATCCTTACATAATCTGTTTGTTCTGTTAATATGTTTATTTTTTTGTTTGTGTAAGCAAATCAATTTTGAATATGTGGTATATTCAGTAATGTAGCCCTTGTGTGATCATCTGTGCAACAGTAGAAAGACACACGATTTTGAATTTACATATATGTCAACATTTTTGTTATTAAGCGGTTACTAATATTGATGCTATGTCCCCAGGTTAGATGCTCAACTGACAGAGAGCTTTTGAAGAAACTATTGCTGCTGCCCACATGTCTTACTGATATTTTATAATAAATAATGTTTTCCATGTATATTCATGATGTATTATTCTTGTTCCCCCTCCTCTGTAATTTTCTACAGAAGAGCTCTTCAGAAGTTCGCAGGTGAGCTGTGAACAAGGAAGCATATTTTCCAAAAGCAAAATTGAAAGACTTTATAATTAGAAAGGTGCTTTCAGCAAAAGACTCGTAAATTTTCCGTAGTAACTTTGCTAACGCCTTCAGAATTGACAGACTTGTTTTTTTTCCATCAACGCAATTGTGCATCCTATATTTTGTTGCTATATAAAGCCTACTATAATTTGAAGGAAGTATTACTGAATTTGGGCATCATTTAGCATTTTAAATCTACTTTTTGTGTAAAACTCAAAACCCCAAGCAGACTGAACTGCTGAAATAAAAAGTGGAAATTGCAAAGATTTGGTCCCAAATTAACGACAGACACCATCCTATAAATACATTAGGGCAATGAACAATATGTGCTGTGTATGCCTGTTTGAAATGGTTTTCCTCTTTTTCTCATTAATAAAGACCATAGACTGTAGAGCCCTACAGCTCTGCACACCTAAAGACAGCAAGATGTGAATTCATTGGTTGCAAGCTTGTCTGAAAGTCTTAAACTCAGTTCTTCATAAGGTTGATGTATGTGGAGGAAAAGGCAGAAATGGGATGGAATAGCTGTCTAGGGGGAACAGTTGTAACTTAATTACTTGGTGATTAGTAAATAGGAATTTGAAGAGGTTGTCCTAAGATCAGAGCAAAAGAGCCATGGCCCAGCTGACAGATGGAAACAGTGAAGTTTTAATTCTCAAATGCTTAAAGGTGAACCTTTCTGTAATTGAAGGTTCAGACCGTAAGTGTAAAAGTGTCAAAAACATTTAAGCAATACGGGAACAAAATTTCCATTTTGAATTAGGATTCCCAGGTAACTTCTGAAAGAGGTTCTGAATCACTCTTGAAAATTTTGCTCTGAGCTTTTTTATGCCTTAGGTGTTCTGTGAAGAGGAAATGGATATTAAGCTTTTTAAACTGTTTTAAATTCTAGTGGTAATAATCTCCTGATGACATAATTTTTATAGCTCTATTCTGGACATCCTGGAACACTATTTTACTTTGATATTGACTAAGAGGAGGTTCCAGTATGCTGGGGTCTGGTTGTGATTTTATAGGTAAGAAACATGAATCAAGACTTATAAGCTTCCTTACCCCATTAGTAAGCCAACAGAGTAAGCACGTATTTGTCACTATCCAATAGCTAACATCAGTCCTCAAAAGTTGGCACTGGATGGATGTAATCTACTTACATTTTTGGTGAAATAAAGATTCTTAAAAACAGAGCTATAATATAGCTATGTGCTGTCAAACAGAAAGGGTAGGAATAAAGATGTAGATGAATGAAGGTATTCTGAGTAATATATGCCTATTGCAGCCCATACAAAGCTAAATCTGTAAGTTCCTCCCTAAAACACATGTTGAGTTCCTATCTGCCCTTCCTTTGTCTTGTTCTTATTGACCCTGTTCTTTTTAAAGCAACGGGTTTCTGTGATAATAGTTTCAGCAAAGTAAATCAAGCTGAGGAGGGGCATATGATTAACCGGTGCTGAATCAGGGATGCAAATGCTGGACAGCATTCATTGTGGAGGAATGGGAACAAATAAATGTAGCCTACATTGCAGAAAATCAGAACAGGATTGGATTAATCATCACAGTGTGTATTAGAGGAGGTCAGGGCAAGCCCAGTTCAATTGAATTTCAGCATGTCACAGCTCTCCAAGCCAAAGTATCTGTAATTAAATTCAAAAATCAATGTAAATGCTCATCTGGGTCACACGGCTCAAATCAGAAGATATTCAGGAAGTGCTGGAAAATTGAAGGTTTCATAGAAATATTCTGTTGGCTGTACTGCACCTCATCAACGTGCTTCAGTAATGCTTTTTCAGAACAAGTACTACACAGTGGTGTAATGCAATTGGGACTGTGTGACACTCACCAAGGACAGGTGTCATGTTTATTTGTGAGTATAACAACGGTAGAACAGAATAGGGTGGCATAGGGTGCCATGTCGTGCACGGATTGCGAGTTTTCAAGCTGGAAAAACTGGCAAATTGCTATCTCCACTCTTTTTCACCTCTCAGCTCACAGGACATAAGGCTTTCAGAGTGACGTGAACATTTCAGCAGTTCTGAAAATGGTTTAGGTGACACCATGGTCCTGCTTTTAGGAATTGTGCGATCTTTATCATACCTGAGATGGTATGATAAAGAATGAAAGAAAATTAGAATCTATAAAATAAATATAAATAAAGGATGAAAGAAAATTAGAATCTCCTTACCTATGTTGATGCTCTGTGAGCAGGATCACATGGGATGATATTTATGGCACCAGAGGATGATGATATCACTAACACTAGCACTCTTTACTGACATTTCTGTGATGATTTCAGTGTAAGAGAATATTTCATCAAGGAGGTTTCTGCATGTAGACTGCATGCAACAGCATCATCTTTGTTGACTGGTAAGAGCTGGAGAAGCAATAATTCCTTCCAGTTTTAGGCATTATTTAGGAATTTTCCCACCTGGTCCCAAAGCAGGATTACTCATCTGGGTTTTTTTTGTTTCACAGTCTGCTAAGGTTCTACCGTGGCTCCATATAATGTGCACACAAAAGCTTTATGTAAAATGGTCATAGCTTGTTTCTCAGGTATGAAGTCTTCAGGCTGTATTTATGGATCTATTTATGGAGTACGAACTGAAAAGTTAGGAAAAGAGTTCTCAGATGGGTTTCTGTTTGCAGATTTAAGTCAGCTTAAACAAAGCAGACAAATGTTGAACACTAAGATCGTAATACTGTGTTCCTGCTTTTAGCATGTCTGGCAGCAATGATCTAGATGTTGTGCTCCTGTTATGGCAAAGGCATGTTGTAACAGCCCTTGGGAAACCATCAGGTTCAATATTGTCACTGACTGTTCCTAGGTATATGGAAGGCTCCTTCTGTGTAAGTGGCCCAAAAATGCTGTTGTGTGTTATCAAACAAGCACATAACAGAGGTCTGCTATACAAGCATCTCTCCATGGCTTGGAAAATGTGACTTGGAACTGTATGGAGATGGACTGTCCAAGTAAAAAATCTAAACACAGCTTTCAGCCGATCTGAAAAGCTGAGGATATTCATAGTTGCCATCTGCAGCTGACCAGAAGTCCTTCAAAGATTCTAAATAAAACATTACAACAAACAGAAATTTGCCAACAACAACAAGTATACCAACATGATTGATCTTATTTTCTGATAGTACAGATATTATATTTCTAATTACATAGTAGATATCTTATATTTGGATCTTCCTCTGCTGAATTTAGCTTTTGAGGGCTACAGCAGAGGTGTTGTGAGTGCTCTGTTCTGACCTATTCTTCCACCCACTCAGCAACCAGCCATGAAAAATTGCAGGGGCTTGTGTTAAACCTTATCTCAAATTCACAGCTATTTGAAAGGCAGAAGCATCAGAGTTGGCTGGAATTTGGAACTCTCAGTTAGGATGTTACTCGCTTAGAACCACACCATGGGGTGTGGAGGCAGTGTGAGAAGCTGCACTTGTGTACCAGGGCAATGCAGGCATGTGTCCTGAGGCTTAGGTACTTATGAACAGCTCTGAGTACTGCATACTTCTCTGACCGAAGGTGTCTGTGCTAGTTGGTTATACTGAGTATGGAGCAGTCCCTGACTCCTGGACTTCTAGGACTGCAGGAAATTTTCTTGCTATCTTAGCAATGCTCTAGGATAAAGAAGACTGAAGAGCAAATGAAAAGCCTTAAATGAAGCATCTGTGAAGTGGTCATTTCAGCCACTGAGCAAGTGATGGTTGATCTTTTCTATAGAGGAAAAACAACAGTGTGATGTGAAAGGAGAAGAAGGTTCTTGTTCTGCAAAATCTTATCCTCCAGCTGAACCTGGGGGATGTGATCAACTTCCAATCTGCCAGCAGCTGCAAATGTATCCAACTAGTTAACTCCCACAGACCCTACACATCTCCGATGAATGAAAGAGTTCTCATAAGCAGATGCTTCTTTTCCCTTTTGGTTTCATTCTCATTTGTCATGTTTTTCCACTGTTTGGTAGGTCTCTGTTGATTTGATTTTTCTTTGCCTCCTAGCGTGTTCTCATTCGTTTTCTTCATTTTTCGGGCATTTGCATTGGTTAAATTACATTCTGTCTCTGGCATTCCAGGCTGTTTGCACATAGTTGCACTATCTGGTTCATCTCTGTATAGTTCTCTACCTCTTTATTCACCCTGGGTGGTCCTCAATGTTTGCAGCTCTATCAGCCACTATTTCAAATGCCAAGCTGAGTTCATGTTGTACAGAACTTTTTCCTTCTGATATTTGCTCTGCTAATTCCTGGACATATTTTTAGGAAAAATAGCAGTTGTTCTTTTACTGTCTTATGTATCTGGCTTAGTGTGGCATTGCTGCAGTACTTGAATTGTCTTAAACAAGTAGTAATTACTTAATTCACATTTTAGTCACATAATGACCTTGAACTTGTGTATATATATATACATATAGTAATACAGCTGTCTAACCCATTTACCCTTGGTTTTCTAGGAAGTGTCTTTTCTGCAGAATCAAAGCTCTCAAGGCTTCCCCAAAGAATGAAAGAGCAAACTTAGTACCAGTCTTAAGAACTGACCTTTTAGGACAGTATCTCACAAAACTGGAGACTGGTTACACTTCAGACGTGCTCTGGTTGGTGTTAACTGCACTAATCTGGATAGTCCCAACTACTTCATAATGTCTGTTGCCTCTTGCTCCATACTTTCACTGACATTGCTGCTGTCTTTCCACTAGGAGGGACAAGCATTGAACAGTGACCTTTAAGCACAAGTGTGAGAAAAGAGGAATCATAAATAAACATTAGTTAAAAAGTATTCTGTATATTTTCTATGCAATTTATAGAATACATTCTATTATATTATATTCTATTCTATATATTATATTCTATTATATTCTATTATAATTTTAATTTTGCTTGCTGCTTTATCTAAGTAAATCTATTTCAAGTCATTTGGTACATTGCTAACACATTGCTAGTCTTCTACTAAAAAAAAAAAAGTAACTAACTGGTGACATTGTATTTCATTCTTTCCCATATATCTGAATTTAAACTTTATGGTGGACAGCTGGCAGCCTCCTGCTGCTCAACCCATAAATGTATTTTCAGCTTACCTCCTTCTCCTCATTTCTTCATCCTGGTTTTCACACAAAGAGCTGGCATTTTATCAATAGTTTATTAAAATTAAAAATAGTAACCCACGCCGTATGTGTTGGTACTTGGTAGTCTGCTGAGTTTTACTGACCTTTACTTTCTTTTCTCCTCAACAGTGCATTTAGAATTAAGGCTAAAGATTTAGGCATACCAGACTTCCTGACACCTACAAATACTCCGTGATGAGCTTAGAAGTCCCTAAAGACATACGACAAATATGTAAATTTTACACGAACTGGAAAAACTTGACGGTGTATTTTCTGTCTTGACTTTTAACTCATTATTGAAATAATCTCTTAGTTTTCGTGCCGTCTATATTTGCATCTCAGATTGACCAACAGTTTGTTACAAGGTACCTCAAATAGCTTCAGTTATGTATTCATTTTAGTTTAAATGTGCCTTACTTATAAGTGCTTGATTCTGAACATTACGCTGGCTTTGTGTAAATCAGGAGGATATTCATTAAAATAAACTGATACTTATCTTTTTAATTAACAGTGACCATAACCAGGCAAATTAAAAATAAGTAAAATATTAATAGCCTATAAGATGTAGCAATAGCAATGTAAGTGAGCACCTCAAGGAGCTAAAAGAAAGAGTACTTTGAGTCATTTGTGAATAAATTGCAGCCTGTAGTACGTGCTAATAAAAGTTATCTCTGCTAAAATTAACATGTTACCTAGTATCAGTCAGTATTAACATCTGTCCTGATCATATGGGTCAACTCAGGTAAATTACACAGGGTAGCTCAAGGATGTTAAAACACAGACGTATAGACTTTATGAATGGAAGTCATTGAAATTGTGCAACATACCGGATAAGCTAGCAATGCTCTCTGCAACACACCCATTGATAGGTCTTTAACTAGGGCATCATGCTTTAGCTAGCAGTACCATTAATCATTCCTTATGTATAAGGACTATTATCTTTTTTTTCAGGCCTGACAGCCTGTTATCCTACAAACTCTCTGTAAGGGAAATCTAACTGGAACAACTGGGTGGAGCTGGTTTTTCTGCAAAACAGCAGGACAGGCATATGCTGATTCACAGATGCAAAAAGAAGTAACAGCAACTCTGCCATATTTCAGAGGCTTTGGTCTCATGGAAAAGCTGTATATATTGGAAACACAGGGCAACAGGATTGAATGTAGATGGCTGAGGTGGGGGAGGCAGACCTTCTAAGGGTTGTGAAAGAAAGTTTTGTGCTAGGTGTAAAGTTCCCTGTGTGAACAACACCTGGACATTCTGTAAGCAAGTAGAAGCAGTCAGGTAGCAGTTTTGCTGTACTTAACTGGCCTCACTTTGTGTACTACCAAGGAATTATTTGGCTTTATCTCCCAATGCTGTTCACATATTATTCATGGTAAAGGGAAAAAAGGATTTACTTAAGCAAATCACTTCTCTGTACAAGTGAATTCTGCTTATCAAAGCTTAAGATACAATTCTATAAATACAACTCACTATATTTCAGCATGTCTCACTCTTAGCATCTCACTAGTCTTGGGTTACTTGGCCCCGTGTAGATTCTTCCTTTTCACAGTATCCTTAATTTTGGGTATTACAGCACAAGGAGAGTGGTTATTATAATGGAAGTGATAATGGAGTTGATTAGAAGTACAGAAAAAATTGTGAGGGATAATTTACATAATGGGGGTGATCTGAAGCCTTCATATTGACGTTTCTGTTGTTTTATACACATAAAATATTATTTTGTATCTTGAAACTCCTGCTCCTGTATGTACTTCGTAACTTGTGTTTACCAGTCAAGGAGCTGAGTCGCGGTGTGGATGCTTCCAGATTCTACTGATGCCCCCATGTGGATGTCTCTCTCGATCACTGTAGTCTGCAGTTGAAGACACGGTTGACTTTTACTGTTAATTTAATCATCATTTATTCCTGTGACATCCATTAACGGGCAAAAAAGTTTGACTGTGAAGGATACCAGAAGTATTTTTGAACTGTGCTTTCCATTCTCTATGAAACAGTGCTGACTTTTTTTGTATCTAGCATTTTAAAATATTGTTGACTTACTGGGAACAGCACCACACTAACCAGTTTACTTATTTTCAGGGGATTCCTGCCAATAAAGAAAATTTTCATTCCATTATTAATGTCTTAATAATATAATGATGCCCTATTTGGTTTATTATTAAAACCTATTTGTATAGAATAACCTAAACCTCATACACTGATTATTATGCCCCTATGGATGAATTTAATTATACTGTAACTATCTGAGAGTCCATCTGCACTGAATATTAGTGTAGAGATGCTGAAACTGACTTTAAATGTGACAGCTCAGATACTATGACTTTGCTAATTATGCCAACAGACCTTAGGAGGGGCTGATTTGACTGATTTGGCAGTGCAAATTAAGTCATACAAAGATCTTCAGTGTGAAAGGCATCCTAATGCTGAGCCATGTTTTGTAAATGTTCCTTAGATCATAGTCATGAAAGAGCATTTCAGAAGGCAATGACAAAACAGAGTGTAACAATAGCATACGGCCACAGCTCAGCTGCGCTGAAGCAGGTGTTCCTTTTGGCCACATAAACATTCTCACCTTGTGGCTGAGGGCACCCAGGGAACCAGGAAATGTCTTGACCACTAATGTAAAACTATGCTGCCAGGTTTAATAATCAAGTAGCAGGGTTAAACCTGTGGCTTTCACAGTTACTTTTTGATCATAGGTCCCTAAGTTCTGCTAAGTTGAGCACTTTACATGTTTTTTGTACCTCTATCGTGCACTGAGATTTTCAAATAGAACCACATAATGTGGTTGCATTATTTGAGTGTGTTTGAAAGATTAGCTGTAGGTCTCTGGCAGTAAACAGAGCATCCTGACTTCTACTCCTTTGAGTCTGTACATTTTATAGAACAAGAAGTATTTTCTAGGTCAGTGGGAAGGCTTTGCTCAGACATCTTTGTTGTGGAGCAAATAGATTTTATTTCATATCTCATATCTGTATTACTTGCACTTTCTTTGAAATACCTACTACCTAACTGTTCCTGATATTACTTGATCTTACAATCATTGTACTTGTATACAGTGGGAAATTACAGTTGTTAGAACCTGCTAATTGACATGATTAACTGAGCATGTAGTGCAGACAAGTACATTTGTTTGGTCTCATGACAGCTGGTCACTGCCTACATTAAGTGTGTGTCTAGGCTGGAGATTTTGCCTCTGACTAAATCAAGTAACAGATTGGTAGTTAAGCTAGATGATGTGAGTGTACATGGTAACTGGAGCACTCCAGCACTGTTTGTTCAAAATTTTTGTGCATAAGAACTGAAGAATCCAAAGTGCTAATACTTGTAAATGAAGATATTTCCTGACAGTTTCGATCTTGTTTCATGTTCAGTTTGTATTAAACTCAATTTATCTGGCACACTGAGCCCTGGAGTATTTAATCATTCCTTTCCTCTGCAGTAGATGACAGAGAGCATACCTTTTACTCTGCTTTTGCACATTCAGTCTTTCAGAAACATCTAGAGACCTTTATAAGATTTGCTTCATGGCGTGTGGTTGATAGCTGATCAATACTCTCATCTGTGTTGTTCGAGCTTGCTTCAGAATTTCTATTAGATCTGTGCATTTTGGATTTCAGTTCTAGGATTGCTGGGCTATAATATTACGTCACAGTTTTCACTTTCTTTCTTCTAAAAGAAGGTACTTCATTTTATTTTTTGTAATGTCTAAAAGATAAAAAATGAAAAAAAAGCAAACTTGAAAAAATGCATTAAGATCCACATGCTTCTTTTGCACATTGTAAATTAGATTGTGCTCCTAAAGTCATTATTTTCAATAAAAAACTTTACTTTCTGTTAACACTGAAAGCAGATGGATTGCGTGGCATAAAAAATTTGAAATACTTATTTCACCTGTAAGCATAGATAACCCAAGATCTTTTAAAATGGCTAAATATGAACACTAATAATATGAATGGACAAATATGTCTAAAATAATTATGAATATTTGGCTAAACAGCCAATAGCTGCTTCCACTTGTAATACTGTTTTTCACTAGAAAATGGATGTACGCAAACTGAGGTGCTTAAATAGCTTAGAAACAGATTTTGTTGCTTTAGTCATACAGGATAGTTATCACCTTACTCAGTTTAGGCTAGAAAAACCAAACAAAACACCGTAGCTGCTTTTTGGTGGAAAAACTCAGGCAAAATGGAGAATGCAAGCAAATAAAAGCAAAAGTAAATCCTACTACATTGGCTTTTATTTTCCTGTATGCATATTCTGTTTTTTTCTTCTAGGAATAACTTTTTAAACACCTTGTCTGCAAATCTAATAAAGCTTCTTCCAATTTTTGTTTCTCCCATCTTATTTTTAGCTCCCCATTGCTTTTTGGTTTAGTTCTGTAACACTGGAACAGGACATGATGCATCTGTGCATAAGTGAAAATTTCTGTGCATAAGTAAAGAAGTTACCAGCGCACATATCTGAGAACTAGTTATAGCTCTTGATTTATTGACAATTTAATACCATGAGTACACAGATGACAGTAAGTATCCCACAAATGCATCCAGTGTCTGAGAACTTGTTTCTTTATTCTGACATCAAAGTCCTGAGCTAAGCTGGTAAAGCTACCGTGGGCTGGACAACAGGAAATTTGGGACATCCCACATGACAATGGTGGGGCAGGTGGGTTTACGTTGCATAAGACAGATGTTTTGTGTCCTTGAGAACATGTTTGTTGTGAGAACATGTGCATGACCCCTGGGGAGCTGCTCTAGACATAAGAGATCTGGTGCCAAATTCATGTTACTTGAGGTTTATGCTGTTAAAATTAATGAACTTCTGTAGACTCACACCTGATTTACCGCAGTGTGCCATTAGATGTATCTGAGGACGGAACATATTTAAAAGTGAGTGCAACTAGGCCAGGCAAAAGCCTGTACACCAAATCTAGGCCAAGTCATAGAGCAGTGACTTGAAAGCAAAATATAGAAAGTCAGGTTCCTTCTTTCTCTTTTTGATGTGTGCTCTGTGCTTTTGTTGAGTGGCTAACGAGCTCTGTGTAATGCTGCCAATATTGAATGTTGCTGATTTTGCACAGAATTACAGTATATGACCCACTCAAACTTTCTGGCTGAAGAAATAATAGCAAAGAGGATAAGCAGTTCAGGCATTCATCTTTGTGCAGTATTGCTGGGTGTCCAGCTTACTTTTGACCTTGGCGTAATAGTTGAAATAATTAATGTTTATGGGAGATACTGTAAATGATGCAGGAATTCAAAAGGGATTTTTGTTTGGTGTGATTTCAAGAATGCAGTTGCAGAATGCTCTGAATCTGGGTAATGGACATCTTCACTTAGCTTACAATTATATTTATTAGTATTTCAGAGTTTGTAATTTTTAGTTGGAATTCCATAGTTACTGGTTGATTATTTCAGTTAGTTTAGAGCCAAATGAAATCTCAGGTGATTTTAAAAAAGGAATTTCACACTAATAAAATGTTAAGACAGACACTGGCAGACTGGAGCGAGTTCGGCATGGAGCCCCTGGGGAGACCAGGAGTAGAAGCTCCTGTGAGAGCTTAAGCAAAGACAATGAGCAAGTGGGTTTGGTTCAGCCCTGCAGAAGAGACAGCTCTGGTAGGACCTATCAACATCCCCCAGTACCTACTGAGAAGTCGCTGAGGAGACAGAGACAGGCTCTCCACAGTGCCACATACTGTCAGGGCATGAGACAATGTACACAGTTGCAGCAAGAGAGGTTTGGTCTGAATGCAGAGGGGAATTTTCTCCCTGTGGGACAGCGGGACCAGAGGGCTATGACAGCTCTGTCCTGGGGGCGTTTCCAGACCAAACTGGACACGGCCCTAAGAAACCTGGTCTGACTGTGCAGCTGGCTCTGCTGCAAGCAGGAGGTTGGACTAGAGACCCCAGGAGCTCCTGCTTAGCTTGGATTATCCAGTATTTTAGGATCCTATATTCACACTATGTATATGAACCAAGGCTCTGACTTCCTGAGTCAGCTGTCTTGGACAGTATGCCCCAAGATTTTGTTTGAAAAATAAAATTATGGTCTTTAAGCTCACTTCCACAGGTTTTCTAAGGGAAGGAAAGGCACTGCTGCTGACAAAAGCATTAGCTGTGAAAGGCTGGGTACAAATCAGTTGTATTTTTGTAACTAAGTTCTATTCCTTGTTCAGTCAAGATGTTCACTTAATAGTAATGAAGTATGATTTTATAAGACTGGGTTAGTGGGGTTTGGGTTTTTTGTTTTAGTTTGGATTTGGATTTGATTGGGGTTTTATTTTTCCCCACTCCAAATAATAATAGAGGGTTAAAGATAATTTTTTTTAATGTTTTTTTTGTGATTTATGACAATTTTGTAACCTTTCCACTGAGTCATTATGCAGACACTTAGCGTAACAGCTTGAGGAAGGCTACATTAGGAAGCTGAGTTACTCATAGTTGTACTTGGATGTTCCTAGCTGTGAGAGTCCTGCTTTAACACAAGGCAGTGGGCAGTCATAAAGATCAGCATAGGGAATGTCGTGGCCCAGGCTCGCTAATGAAATAGGATGAATGTTAGTCCAAACAGAGATTTGATATATTCAGTGTGGCTCCTTCAGAGCTGTATCAAAGTCATTTTGATAAAAAGGAACTTTTCAGCAGGAAATTCCAAAGCTTTAATGTTTTAAATATGCATGCAGTTTCCTATCCCTTTGCTAGCATGACTTTAAAATCCCAGCTGAGGTTATGAAGACTTTTGGTACCACATTTCACGTGCTTTCTTCTCACCTATTGTCAATTAAAGTGCATTTAAAATGCCCCATAATCATAAATACAGAGGAAATCTATATTCTTGCTTCCTTTTCTTTTTTTAATCTGTTCCATGAGGTCATTTTTTTGAGGAATGGGTGTGGGTAGGGAGGTACATCATAAGGTAGTCCCATTGGTATGCTAGGCGTTTGAAGGGGGCTGCTTGTTAAACTGCTAAATAAAAACGTAATTTGAGGCGATTTTTTCTACTTCTTGTGGAGCTACCCTCTGTTTTGCTATTGCTGTGTCATCTCTAGCAGAATGATTAATTCTCTTGGGACTATGAAGTTGCATATTTTTATTTTTGGAATAGAACAGATTGTACCAGATGACAACACCTATGCATCGATAAAATTGTTATGTATAATTGTACATTGGGAGGAAAGTCTGAATGTGTTAAATACAGCTTAAGATTCATTTGTTTACTCAGTTATGTTATCAGTTCTATTATTACTTTATCATTTGCGTTCTTGATTATGAGAAATATTTTATAAGTAAGCAGTCTCTTACATACCTGGTTCATTTCTAGACATCCAGGTTTTTCAAACGTAAAAGAAACTTTCCTTGATGTTAAAATTTGTCCTCTTGTTAAAATCTGAAATTGAGTCACTTTCAGTCACATCTCTGAAAAAAAAGTTAGTTGACAGCAGTACAGTTAAGATGATGCTAGTCATTAAGGAGGAAATAGGGATTTTAACAAAGAGGGATATTAAGGTAGCAGCCTCTTAGGTAAAAGAGAAATAAGTAGCTTATAGTTTGTGGAATCAAGAGAAGTTAGTTGGAGCCACTAGAACATGCTGGAGTTCTGCTCTTGCAGACACATCTTTCAGATTTTCCTAAGCTGCTTAGCATTGGAGCCATTGTCTAAATAGCAGCTCTTGCCTCAGTTGCTGTTAAAACAGAAATGTGCAGTCTGTAATTGCAGTTGACACATCTCTTATATCTGGGATAATCAATTGGTGAGTCAACTGGACTCAAATACCATGAAATCCTATCCCACCCATTTTGTCATTTGCTTAGCTTCCAAAGGATAAGTGGGTATTACTTCTGTAGACAGTTCATAGCTTCAAAAGGACTCTGAGTCACTCTTTTATCTGCCATACCTCCCTGTGGACATGTCCAAGCTCTTCAGGTTGATCAGGTTCTACAGCTGTTCTAGTGAGATTCCAGGTTACCTGCCTCTCTTCCTTTCTCTAGGCTGGCGAAGTCAGATGTGGGTAATGCTGGCAGCATAAATGCACCATATTTCTGTCTGATCATCGGTGATAGCCTGACGTATTGGTAGAAAAGAGGGATCCTCATTCACTTGTGCTAAATTACAGTTTGTCTAAGATAATTTACCTCTGCCTTACCTTTGTATCACAGAGCGAATCTACCATTTCTTTGCTGATTTGAGTTGTTTGACCTCCTGACTTTGTTGCTTGGTGAAAGCAAGTCTAGTGGTTACTCACAACAAAGTGTTTTGTGGAAGCTGTTTTTATTCTCTTTCTTATGTTCCCTTTATGACAGCATTTCCTTGAGCATCTGAGCAACCTTTCCCCATATGGAAAGGTAATAAAGGAGAATCCCTTTCAGCTTCTTTGGCAGCCTTGACTTGGGTAGCCAGTGTAATATAAAGAAAAAGCAGATGTCACTCCACATCCCAAGATGACACTTCTTTTATCATTACCCATTTTGCATCATGTCTGCAAAGCTTTCCTGCATGAACTTAGTCCTCTGGCTCTAGTATTTTATTGCTGGATGGTCTGCAACCGCTCTTGTGGCTCCTTACCTGCCCATGCTTTTGCAGGTGTTATTGTGCTGGGTTTGTGTGGCAAGGTTTTGGTAGTTGGGGGTCTACAGGGGTGGTTTCTGTGAGAAGCTGCTAGAAGCTTCTGCTGTCTCCATTATAGCCAGTGTCAGCTCCAAGACAGACCCACTACTGGCCAAGGCCAAGGCTGAGCCCATCAGTGGTGATGGTAGTGACTCTGGGATAATGTAGCTAAGAAGGGAAAAAGTTGCTGTGCAACTTCAGCCAGAGAGGAGCGAGAATATGTGAGAGAACAGCAGAAGCCAAGGTCAGTGCAGAAGGAGGGTAGGAGGTGCTCCAGAGCAGAGGTTCAACTGCATACTGTGATGCAGACCATGGTGAGGCAGCTTTGCCCCTGCAGCCCATGGAGGTTCCATAGGGGAGCAGATATCCAGCTCAGATATCACCCCACACCACAGCAGGGGGATGCTTGAAGGAGGCTGTGACCCTGTGAAAAGCCCACGCTGGCACAGGCCTGTGGCACATGGAGAGAAGAACCCATGCTGGGGCAGGGTTGCTGCCCATGGGGGACCCACGCTGGAGCAGTGCATGATGAACTGCAGCCTGTGGGAAGTACATCTTGATAATGGCTATTGAAGAGGTTAGAACTGAAGCATCAAGAGCCTGAGTCATTCTCCTCTGTGAACGATGCAAAGAGAGTTTAAGATCAAGGGTGAGTGGGAGCTGCTTTGCAGAATCTCTACCAAAACAGGCTTTTCTTGGCCGATCTTTGAGTGGCTGACAGGGCTGGTGTCAGGGCCACTCCATAACAACACCACATTGCAAAGCAAAGCTAAATCTAGAGGTAAATCTGGGCCACTGCTTCTTTCAAGACTAAAACCCTAAGCTGTCCTGGCCTTTGGACTTGACGTTCTTGCTAAAGATGAAACAAAGAGAGCATCTATGAGGTTAAAAAGTCACTCAACATTTGTTCTAAAGAAGTTTGGCAGCTGTGGTGCTTTTGTATCAGCAGGACAGTTGTGTTTTATAAAATGAATTGCAGGCTTGTCCCTTCCTTTTTGTTCTATGTTCCACATCCATTTTATTCATTTTAGAGCCAGCCTGTGTCATTCACAGTGCTGCCAAAGAGATGCTGTCTGAGCTCTTCATGCAGTCTTTGTTTACCTCTGAGTCAGTCTTTTAAGTCTTGCTTGTTCAGAAGTTTGAATTCAAACTTGAGGGTAAAAGAAAATGTTATCGCTGTACTAAGTTAAATAAGAGAAGCAGCATTTGTCATTGGCACTCATGGCTGTTATGTGGGCAAACTAAAAAGATTTGTAGAATAAATCAAATGTGTATACAATGTCACTTTATTCTAAATGTAATATTTCCTTAAAAAAAAAAAAAAAAAAAGAGGTTTATATCTTAATATGCACTTCTTTGTAATTAGTTTCTGAAAAGCTGTCATTGCAAAGTGAAATCATCTCATAGCTGTATGTCTGCTAATACCATTGATTTTACTAGATATAGGAGAGATCAAAATTCAGCTGTTAAGTAGCTTATAAGCCTTACCAACATTGTAGGTTATTACAAATTATCACTTACAAACGTGGTTTTGTTTTTTTTCACTAAGAATATTCAAAAATATTGATGTGAACAACTCAGGAAAGAGTCTTTCTATGTATAAAATATATTTGTACCTTGTTACTGCCAGACTTTCTCTCTGCTGTGCTCAAGTTCTGATGCAGGTAAAATGAACCGAGGAGCAGCATATTCTCCTGAAATGCTGGGAGGAAGTCAGCCCCACTGCTTGAGAGATCTTGCTTTCTGTCTCACTTTAACTTCAAGAGATCTCAGTTACTATATGTCCTTCGGTTAATAATGAAACTGAGATGTGGTTTTCCCGCAATTTTTTGCAAAACCTGCAAATGAGAACTTTCTGTAGAAAGACACTTCAAGATGTAATTTTTAAGAATGTTTTTATTGGTTCTTCTTTTCAGAGTTAGAGAGGAGCACTTGCTAGAGGTTTGTTAAAAATAATTAGCAAGACAATGTGAGTTTACATGGTTCATCCTTTGGTGTAATCCAGGTAGCACGGTACAGTAAACAAAATAACAAGTCTTACCAACAGGCAGAGTGTGGTGTAGATCTAACCTGCCATACCTGTGGAGTTCCTTGGCAGCCCTGAGAATGGGCAGGGTGAGTTGATGTGTGCCTGTAAAATACAACATGAATATGGAAACTCCTTTTCCCCCTGATCCAGAGGCCTGCGATTTGGAAAAGAATAATGGAATAAACTAGATTATAGCTAAATCATTATTCATTTCAGTAAAGATATGCTAACATTATTGTGATTTATTTCATAGAGAAAACTAACTACATTTAATTGAGTAATGATAAAACATAACAGCTTTTATAACAGACAAATCGTATTTTTTTCTTTCTAGAGATTCAAAACATTGTTTTGCAGAATAATGATGTTTTGTTTCGGCAGAAACCCTTAAACACATCAGCATATGAGAAAGTTTTGGTTTAATTTTTAAAGACTATCAATGTCAAATAACTTTCTTTGGGTGATTTTCAGTTGTTACATAAAAAAAGGCATTTCATGAAGCATTCGAGAAATTAATTGGCATAAAACTATGGATATTGCCCAGATGACAGCATAAAAATGGAAGGGAATTGCAAAGGGTGAGAATTTCCAGAGGAATATGAAACATGATCTGAAGGGGGCCTACAATGATACTGGGGAGGGACTCTTCATTATGGACTGTAGTGATAGGACAAGGGGTAACGGGTTCAAACTTAAACAGGGGAAGTTTAGATTGGATATGAGG
>JANRGW010026792.1:0-31232 GCA_024733675.1 Psilopsiagon aymara | reverse complement strand
CCTCCCCTCAGCAGAGCAGTGCAGGCACTCTCTACATCCCAAGCTCTGCACTGCAGCCTTTCCTCTCATCGGCTCTGTCTGGCTGCCTATGCTGGCCATCACTGGGGCAGCCATAGCAGAGCTCCCAGTCAAGGTCCTTGTCATAAGGCAAGAGCGCATCATTCTGCTCGCCTGCCTGCACAAACTGCCTCGAACCTGCCCTGTTTGCCCACCCTGGTCATCTGCACCCCTCGTCGCTCGAGCTGCCTGGTGCAGGTTTTTAACCAGTTAGGGCTGGTGCCATCCCTCCTGGCTCCCATATTGCCATTTCCATTCACCTTCCATTTACTAATAGCTCTACCTCCTAATACTTTTTAATTTATTCTTTCTTTCAAATTCTTTTCCAAAGCTCTAATGCCTACTGTCTGGTTTACCTTGGAGCTCAATCATGGCTCTTTAATTTTCCGCTATCTATCTGCTACAGAAAAAAAATCTGTACGAAAACATGCACCATTTGAGTCAATTTAAAAAAAAAAAACAAAACAAAACCACAACAACAACAACAACAAAAACCAACAAAAACAAAAAACAAACAAAAAAAACCCAAAGTTTTCAAGGTAAATATGGAAGGCAGAAGACTATGCCTAAGGATGTTATTAGGGGAACTAAAAGGGCCCTTCTATCTGAGAATAGCATGGGTAAAAATTTTACTAACTGGCAATTTTCCGAGGAATTTTAGCTGAATTCCTAGAATCATAGAATAGTTAGGGTTAGAAAGGACCATAAGATCATATAGTTCCAACCCCCTGCCATGGGCAAGGACATCTCACATTAAACCATGCCACCCAAAGCTATGTCCAACCTGGCCTTAAATTACAGAAAAGTAATGAAATAAGCAGTGAGAGATATAGTTAATCTATGTCCTGAGTTTATTCAATAGCTACTCCACCTGGAAGGATTCAGTGGGCAATATGGGATCACCCCAGTAAAACAGACATGAAGAACTTACTTATGAATTCTCAGACTTCACTGATAAGGAAAGTGGGCAAGCCCCACTTTCAGACTAGAGTAGACAGAAAAATAAAGAAGATACATATACATCTCTGAGATCTTTATGTATTTAGTAGGATTAAAAAAAAAGGCTCTGTAAGTTGTCACATCCGCATCTCTGAAACCAAGATAATAGATCTTGTTGCAGAAGCACAGGATACAGTTCCAAGTACCATTTCTCAGACCTTGACAGAAAGTAAAGCTAAACTATCTATTTACATCAAAGCATAGGAAGTACTGATTTCTCCTAGTCTCTCTTTCTTACAACTAATCACACAATTACAACTAATTACAAACATTTGCAATTAAAAAAATATTAGATAATATTTATTATATTTAAAATTTATTATATTCTTTGTTATATTTATTATATAAATATATTACAAATATGTATATGTAATGAAGATTAAATAATGTTAAACAAAATATTAAATAAATTATAAATAAAAATGTAAAAATAAAAGCAATTGCAAACTCATAACAAACAATTACAACCAATGGAATAACAGACTAACAAAATATGGACTGTAGTATATTATGATGTAGTGCAATGGGGTGTGGTGTGGTGTAGTGTGGTGTGGCTTTGTGTGGTGTGGTGTAGTGCAGTGCACAATAGAACAGAATAGAATGGACACAAAACAAAAACACTGGAAGAAAAAGTTTCACTCCAAAAATATTTAAGAGCCAAAGGTCTGAAATCCTTGATGCTAGAGAAATTACAGTGGTACCAAAAGATATGTTTACTTTTCCCTTCTTTTCCTTACTCTCAAAATTGTTCTTTGTACAGTGGACATTTGTTCTCAAAAGCATTAACAGTCTCTAGACATGTGGTTTTCCAACTGGTGCTAAGACTATTAAGGGAGACTACTAGCTCATTTCCCCAAGGAATTCTAATTGATAAAAATTATTAGCCCTAATAACTATCTCCTAATGGGGTCTTTCTTCCTTTGAAATGTGCCTATTCCTTTCTCATGTGTGCTCCTTAGGACTCTTAGAAGCACAATAGTAACAAAATACATTTCTTACTTTCCAAATAAAATATTATTCCAACAGACTATCTAAAGCATGCTATTTTAATGTTATATGCAAATGTACCTTCTCCTGTTACTGGTGTGACAGTTGTACAAGAAGAACTCAAAAGCTGACACTAGTAATACATTACTGAAATATACAGAAAATTCCTATGCAGTGATGATTCCCTGCTGATTTTTTTTTAAAGTGCACCAATTCTTGCAATTTCCTCATACTTTTCGTAGCATATGGTGTTCTGCATAAACCAACAACTACTTGTGTTAGAAAATTGCATGAGAATCTCAGCTTGCATTAAAAAGTTGACTTCTGGGCTTCATAGCTACAAAGAATTTCTTGGTAACATCTTGTGCTCCAGGAAGACTCAGAAATCAGAGGACAGAGAAATAGAACACAACAAACATTACGTTATAAATCACTGCGTGGTTCTGTGACTGTAAGTATTGATATTTGAATTGTTTTGTCTGGATTAAAGAAAAAGTTAAAAAATACAGCTGTCAGGGTTTGGCTGTTTTGTTTTTTTGGTTTGTATATTTATTTATTTATTTATTTATTTATAGTAGATTTTAGATGGGAAATAAGCACAATTCCAACTGTTCTTCTGGAGACGGATGGAGGTGAAAAATTGAGAAATGGATTCTCTCCAGTTGCCATCCGAATTCCCAGCATGATAGGAAAAGTGAATTTCCTTTATGACACAACTCCGGATTCACACTAGCACATGCCTAGAATTCACTTAAGACATCAGTGGAGTTGTGAGTATAGGTTTTGAAGACCAGTGATTTAATATTAAAATAAATGTCTAAACATTCATGTTCTTCCTTCAGCTGACAGACCCATCTTGGATCACACTGGTAACAAATCTGTAGCTTCTCTGAGACTGCTCTCTAACTGCTGCATAAGGGTAATACTTTGCACTTTAATGGCAGATTTCATTTTGCGATCTCAAAGCACTTTGCAAGTGCGCAATAATTAGCTGAGCCTCTGAACACACCTCTGCAGGGGGTACTGTGCTATTATGTCCTTTTAGTGGATGTTAAAAATGAAGTATGTCATGTTAATTTTTAACTTAGGCATGGCTGCAGCAGCAGACACAGGCATTCCAAAGGGGACACTTATTCCAAGCAGTATCATCTCCAACAATTTACAATCTCTAGCATGGCATGAAACCAGAATAATTGCTGGAATTTCACTCTGTGCCTGCTGTCCTGTTGGTGTGGGTGGAAAGATTTTGTTTAACAAAGATGGTAGTGTAATGATCAGTACCTGCAGTGGGATAGTAAAGTTTCTATTTTGTGCACTTCGCAGCAAAAGGGAGCCCAGCCTACTGGGGGCCATTCACCTTCATGAGCAGCATGACATGCAGCAAGAGCAGTTGCTTTGCAACCAGTATTTTCATCTCAGGTTATCTACTTTACTGCATCCCTAGGTTCTTTCAGAAGTTTCCTGTAAATGCTCTGGTCTGAGGCAAACATCTAGATACTGCTACTGACATTCATTGAGAGGGAAGCCCTGCCATTTATGCAGCTTATGGCCTGGACACTCTGCCAGGTAGGCAAGCAGCTTGTGAAGCCAACACTGCTCAGATGAACAAACACAGCAGGAAACTCCCAAGAAAAGGGGCCAGAAGCAATGACAGCAATTTTATGTCATGTGTAAAAATATGCAGAAGACACCTAGCAGACCAGGATGCTGTAAAACTAATTAAATTGTCCACTTCCCTGAATAAGGTCAATGAAGAGGTCAGAGCTAGAGAGATGAGAAAACAGACCAGAGGATGCCAAAAATATTTCTGAGATCTCAATGGCATCTGCTGGAATGAAGTCTCAGAATGAACATATGGTAGAGGAGAAATGATTGACTTTGTTCATTAAAAAAGCACCAAGAATGATGGGTTTCAATGTTTGCTCCAATTAGTACCCTTTCGATCTACATGAATTGCTCATTGCAGTAATAAATGCAGGAACTGCTACTTCTAGTCTGCCCTTTTCAAAGTCAAGAGACATGGAAATGGCACAAGCTCAAGGCAAAACACAAAATGCTACTTTTCACATATTAGCGTGTACCGTAGTGTAACAAGCCTGGATTTCTCTCACCGCTGCCTCCTTTTCTTCTTTCTGTTCTAGACAGTACCAGAATACCACCCCCTCCCCCCCCCATTAAGTCAGATCTTTTGTTAGCTCAAAAAAAATGTGCATTCTTAGTGAGAATGGGTCCTGAGAGGATTGTGATATGGGACTATGGATTTTCCCAATTAAGCACATATGATCTCTTTTCCCACAAACCCTTTCAAGGTTTTCCTTACACACTGAATTTTTTAAAAAAGCTTCTTAAAAGCTATTATCATCTTATTAAAAATACAAGGAAGGACAAACTTGAAGGACAACACAAAATTCAGGAAAATTAGTTAATATAGACTAAACCTTCATCTGAACTGCTTTTGCCAGCGTAGGCATGCTGCATCACTGTCTCTTGACCACTTGCATTACTGCAGATTCTTTTCTCTGGTGCAGTCTCTGAAAGGGCATTGTTTCACTCTTTTTAAATTACTGTGACTAGAGGGGAACAGAAATCCAGAAGCTATGTAACACTCTTTTTTTTTTCTCTTTTAAAATTATTTAATTTCTGAAAGCAAAAAACCCATGTAGCATCAGTCAAGAACGCAGCAACCCATTAAATACCATTAGTCTTTCATCTTCCAATCTTTAATAGTAGCATCTAAGAGAGTAAAGATAGAAACAACCAGGTTCTCTCTCTGCCTAGCACAAGATTATTCCCTAGACAGCACCTTGTAGTGCTTTTTATCAGACTAATGTTGATTGT
Source organism: Psilopsiagon aymara (assembly GCA_024733675.1). Lineage (NCBI taxonomy): Eukaryota > Metazoa > Chordata > Aves > Psittaciformes > Psittacidae > Psilopsiagon > Psilopsiagon aymara. The sequence goes on along the minus strand of JANRGW010026792.1, from coordinate 26,351 downwards.
ATAATGCAAAGGGGTTTTCACCACTTCTTTGAGACAATTACTTTATCTTTACAAAAATATCATCTCTATGAATTCTTCCTGATCTACATCCTAAATAAGTTTCAGCAGTTTCATCGCATCATTTGTGACATTTTTCTCATATACAGTCCTTCCCAGTAGCCATTTTTGTTTCTTATTAGAGCTGTTTATTTGACAAAGATTGATAAAAATATCGACTGTTACAGTGATACTTCATGCTTTACTTATTTCGTTCAAAAACTGAATGCTAATGCACTAAATCTCCAAGTCTAGTGATGAGAAATTGGAGCAAGTTGTTGAAATGGGAAAGGCAAATATTAATAAACAAGCAAAGATTGAAAACATTTGTTGTGTTCGACTAGTAGTTTACATCAGGCATCTGAATGTGCTAACCTTTGTTTTCACTAATCTGCTATGAAAATTCCTTGAAATGATTGCAAGATCATATTAGGGCAATGAAAAGCTAGAATTCTATATTAATGTAATGTGATAAGAAATGTCTAATACCATAGACAGTTGCTAATAAGTTACAATGGGTCATGTAAATAAAGTCTATATTGTTTTCACATACTTTGCTAAACTATTTTGACTCCTTTTTTGTAAAGGGAATGGAAGGTGGTGAAGGGACAACATCTCAGAAATTGCTGAATGCTCTGTATGCCCTTGAATGGCCTTTCTTGTGAATTTTACGAATGCCAGTGATATTCCTTGGTCCAAATCCCAACAAATTCAGTGGGAGCTATTCTGCAGTTGATTTATTCTCTTCAGTTCAGAACACTTGAATCCGATCCTCATTATCTGCACTTTTATTAGGAGAAGATGCCTGTCAAAAATAAAGATAAAATTTACATTGGGGGTTTTATGTTTACAGTTTTGGTGGGTTTGTTTTTTTTTTGTGATAGTCTATTTCATTCCTGACAGAGAATATTGACAAGAGTTCCCTAAAATTAGAGATAAATGGTAATTGTCCATTTTTGAAGCATGTAATGAAAAAAGCTACTTGTCTGTGCTTATACTTCACAGTCAGAAGGTAGCCTTCTCATGAGCTTTGAGCTGACCATCAGGCCCACTAATCAGGAGGTTTGTCTTCTCTTGTTTTTTCTCCTAAAACCTTATCCAAAACTTTCAATATAATGTAAAATTTGTAATTTAGAAAAGGTTTTATTTGGTCTAAGTCTCTGAAGGACCACATCTCCATCAGTCCACTGCCCCAGCAGCTGCAATATCTCACAGCTATCAGAGACATCTTCAGCTGTTCCCCAAAAGAAAAAGCTGCTGATCCACTTGATGAAAATGACATCTCCATAGACAAATGCAACCTGATAAAGAGAAGGAGATTTCGACCCTCAGCACAAATTGGATCCCTGTAGCATTCCCAGGCTCTCATCTTCATCCTCCAAGAGGAAGCTCTCCTGAAGAAGAAAAAGACATAAAATTTCCAGTAATGTTTTCAGGATTCTGGAGACCAGAGGATGAACCCAGGAAGCTGAGTTCTTACAAACCAAGTGAGAGTCTGACAGTATACGATGGGGCTGTAACTTCCCTTGTCACCTGAGCTTCTGATGAGAGCACAAGACCATGGCTGAGGGTGAGAGTATTCTTTGAATTGAAAGATCATCCCAGACAAGGAAAAGAAGAATATCACAAAGGACTGACACTAACATTAAATCAAGTAATAAAAAATATCCTTTACTGCTTGGAGATGTTTTGATTCCCTGACAAGTGATGTTTTTTAATAATTTTTAAGGTCTTGACATTAGATTACCCAGGGTGAAACTGTGCAAAACCAGTTCATTAAGCACCCTAATGTCCCTAAATTTTAATGTAGCATAGGCATTTATTTGCCATTGTACCCATTGTACTTTAATTTTTCTTCAGTTTTTTCCTTCAATTCAAGAATACTTTTACCCTGCAGAGCTAGTAAGGAACTGCTGCACTGAATGATGAGCCTTCCAGTATCTGAAAGGGGCCTATAGGGATGCTGGAGAGGGACTCTTCATTAGGGAATGTGGTGATAGAACAAGGGGTAACAGGTTAAAGCTTAAACAAGGGAAGTGTAGATTGGATATGAGGAAGAAGTTCTTTACTGTAAGGATGGTGAGGCACTGGAATGGGTTGCCCAGGGAAGTTGTGAATGCTCCATTGCTGGTGGTGTTCAAGGCCAGGTTGGACATAGCCTTGGGTGACACAGTTTAGTGTGAGGTGTCCCTTCTCATGGCAGGGGGGTTGGAACTAAATGATCTTAAGGTCCTTTCCAACCCTAACTATTCTATGATTCTATTATTCTATGATATTTGTCTACTTGGTAATTGAGTTTCTAAGGACCACATAAAGGAGGGCCCATTCCTATTAATTAATTCCTGTTTCACCTCTATCCAGACACCATCTCCACTAAGCATATCAGCAAAAGGATGTGTGCACAAAACACAAATCTAGACAAATTAAGGATAAAACATCATGTTTCATAAATATTTTTTAAGTGCTATTTATTCTTCGTATTCTCTCACTCTCTCTCTTCTCTCTTTTTTGATATGCTTATTTTAAAACCCTGGAAGATTTTTTTTAAAAGATTATATTGAAACCAGCAACACTAAGTTCTAATGTTTATCCTAATGCAGCTTTTCATACCCTGAAAAAAATCTTTTTATTCCAAGATAACAGTATCTATGGTTTACAAAATGATTATGATGATTGCTTGGAGGGGTTGGCTTTGGAAATCTAGCCTTGACAGACATTACTTTTATGGAAAAATTAATTTATCTCAATTGGCTCTTAATGTCATCTGAAGAAGGGAACTATTTAAAAGTAGCTGCCAGACACAGAAATAATCTTAGTTGAAATAGAATATATTTCATAACAACATCAAAGTGACATGAAAGTGGCTTTTGGGTAGTGCAAGTATTTAACACATCTTATTATTGCCTGGAATATATTTCAGATGGGCTTTAGAGAGAACCTATGAATTCTTCTCATGCATTCAGTACCATGACCTAATATTCTCAAAATGCTTTCAGAAAACAAGACATATTTTGCTGTTGAATTATGTGGGGGGTTTTGGAGCACGTTACAGTACCAGTACAACAAATTAACTGAAATAACACCTGTACTAACTGCAGACGAGTTTAGAAAGCTGGGACCTGTGTTTAGCTTTTCAAAATGCCAGTGGACTCCGATAATCACCACATGCTGTCATGGTGAGAGCAACAAGGTCATGTTATCAAGACCTTTGTTGTCCAGTGGCAAAGAAAATAATGAGAGGAAAATACTCAGTACCTGAAATAAAGGCTGTGGGCAGTAGATACCAAGTCCAGCTCCTTCTCTTCCTAAGTGCCAGACTGGTATCAGAAGCAGGAGAGTGTTATTCACATCTCACAATTAAGCCCCAGGCATTTGGAGTCTCTCTCTTTGGATTAAATTTTAAGCAGTTTTTAAAGTGACTCCCTCTCAGAATGAAAGATTTTGCAGCTTGCTTATGTGGGACATTTTCAGTCTTATTCTGCTCAGTCTGCTCAAATTAAGGAATCAGAACATCTCTTTCTAATGAGAGTGTGGCCCCTGGAATGCCAGCATTGGTGATTACAGGAACACCTCTTGTTTGGAAGAACTCTGCCAACCTGCATCCCCAACAGTCTGACCTTCCTTGAACTCATAGGGGGTTAAGCTAGGTGAAAGAAGTGAAGATATCCCAAAGTAAGAGCTCCTTCAGAATAGAACCAAGTTCTAGCAAATTCACCAAAGTCAAGGACAGGCGCGGGAAACAGCTGCAAATAACATTCAGCCTCACAATAGGACACAAAGACACCATCAACATCAGGGAGCAACAATATAACTGGAATGCAATTTTCTTTACCCTGAATCTTTTTCCTGAATGGTCAAAATTTATTGTGTGTTTCCTAAGCATTGCCTGGCTTTTTGGTTTCCTAAGAGGAAAGTAAAATTTGTCATCACTGCAATCCATTTACTTGAAATTCAATGCCCACAAAAGAGAGAGACATGCTCTGCCTTTCTTTTGACAGACCAGCCACAGCACACACAAATCACAAGCTTTAAATTTCCACAATCACATGCTCAATTACCAGCCACTTTGATAGTAGAGCAAATTCAAAATAAAACTGCTTTGTTCCACCCAGGAGCTCGATAATATCCCTTATAAATCAAGATTGGTTGCATGGTTTCTTGCACATATCCCACAGATTTGGCCTGCAAAGGCATTGACCATCCATACCACTTTCTTGCCTCTTTGTATCTGAAGAGTTATGCTGCTCTGGGGGGTGAAAGTGGGGAAAGAGAAGGAAAAATTTATGGGTTATGAATATTGACAGGGAAGATATTCTTTGTTTATTGTAGTTGTGTTTACACAAAAGCTCTTGACAGGCAACATGCTAAGTCTAGAGGTCCTAAACCAGTGTCAGTGAGCTGTCTGGGTATTTTTTTCCCACGTACTGCTCTGCTATTCTGCCAAAAATAGGGACCTATTAACATTTGCCCCTTCAAGTTAGTGCAGCCCAAGCCTTGGTGGCAGGACGTCTGCCCAATATGTAAAATAATGGAACGAATAGATTCCTCGGAAACAATGATAACAAGACCTGTCTGAGCTAACTGTGGCAGCATGTGGTAATTTTCCAGCCCGCTGACCCTGTAAAGATTGCTGAAGCACAAAGCTTAGAATGTGGGGTAGGTTGGTCTGAATGGCTGCAAACAAGTGCAGAATATCTGATGATGTCATACACACCATTTGACAGATGGGGTAGGGTTTTTGTTTGTTTTGTTTTGTTTTAAACTTGAACTTAACTGTTTATTTTTCCAACATATTTACACATGATGGGTACAATGCGGAAAGCCACAACTGGTTTAAAAGTACCTCTCAGAAGTGTTGTCATGTGCTAGGCTTAAGAAACCACCTTATTTCCTGGTGAAAAATGGTCTCGATTGTTCACTGAATACTCTGAGAATGGCAGGAGAAAGTTGCTATAGCATGATGCTTTATCTCTGTATTCAGCCCTGAGGCCGTGTTTTGAATCTCCTCCCTGAATCCTAATACATGCTTTGAATAGCATATATAAGTATTATTATTGTCTCAGCCTAGCTGTTACATCAGAGAAATAGACAATCAGAGATATCTAAGTGGGTTACTAATATAGATTTGTTGTTCAGGAATAAAATGGGTTAAAACAGGTTCATCTGACTTTGACAGAATTGGTGTGTGTTTGCAAGACCATGAAACTCTAAATACACTTTAGACACTGCAAATGCATTTAAAAATAAACATATGCTAACACAGTTGTTCACTTCCAGGAGCTGGTTTGAAAGTTTACATAAATATGGGCAGGGAAGAGGTGATACAGCATAATTAATTGTGTATCACCATCAATATGGTCCCTTTATGAGCTGAATAAACAATAAGGGACAATTCCAATCCTGTGGTTGCTGTTGTAACAACAGTGCAGGTATAGAACACACTTCTGAAAGCGGATTAGACTTTGTATATGCCCCAAGGGAAAGATGTTACACAGAAAATTTGAAGATATTCCAATTGCATCTTTCCCTCTCCCTTGAAGTGTTATTTATCTTTTTGGCTGTGAGCTTTGTGAGCCAGTGCCCAAAGCACTGTGAAATAATGACAATAGAGGTACACTGGTAAAAAAGAAACACATGTTGATTACAGTGGAATTTTTTTGAAGATTGACACAATTAGCCAAAGTAAAGACAGGTAATATTTTAAAATTACTAAGCACAGCCTGAGTAAACAAACCAGAAGGACAAATATTAAGGACCACATTTTCCTACTTGCTTTCAGCATAATTTTTCAAGCAGAGAACCTCTTGAGATTATTTTGATCATTGCATGAAATTATCATCATCAATCACGTGTATTATGTCTCTGCCTTTTCAGCAGCTGAGGATTCAGTCCCCATTATATTAAACACATTACACACAGTACAAGGCAGTATCTGAACCTATGAGTTTTCAGTGTAATGCAAATTCAATACAGAGAAATGCAAAAGGTTTCTCTATACAGCCATTAAATCCGTTACCTACACAGTATGATTTTTTAGCCACAGCCACCGTATTTAGAATGAGGAAAACAAGTTTAACTTGTAACTTGAAAGGTTGTTTTACTGCTAAGAAATTTCTTTCTGACTCCATTCTACTGTACTCTACTAGAAATGTAAAGAGCATATTTGTGACATTGAAACTTCAGTGACCAGATAGAAAATCATAGTGAAATACATGGGGTTTCTCTAACACCCATTCCTAGGCTTTAAAAAATATTTCCAAATCTCTGCGAGCTTTGACTTTTTATTGCTCCATGTTTACAGGAAGAATGTTTCCAAATTATGGAAAGTTATGGGAGGTTTGCCAACTTTTTTTGGATACCTAAAATCAAGACTTTTCCACCCATAAGGGATCTCTGCTGATCAGCAAAATTCTGACTTAATGTTCTCTTCAGATAATTCAAATTGAAGAATCCCTCCCCAGCATCCCTATAGGCCCCCTTCACATATTGGAAGGCTGCTATGAGGTCCCCACACAGCCTTCTCTTCTCCACACTGAACAGCCCCAACTTTCTCAGCCGATCTTCATACGGGAGGTGCTCCCGTCCCATGATCATCCTCGTGGCCTCCTTTGGACTTGCTCCAAGAGTTGCATGTCCTTTTTATGTTGAGGACACCAGAACTGCACACAGTACTCCAAGTGAGGTCTCACAAGAGCAGAGTAGAGGGGCAGGATCACTTCCCTCGACCTGCTGGTCACACTCCTTTTGATGCCACCCAGGACACAGTTGGCTTTCTGGGCTGCAAGAGCACACTGCCAGCTCATGTTAAGTTTCTCATCAATCAACACCCCCAAGTCCTTCCCTGCAGGGCTCCTCTGCATCTCTTCTCTGCCCAACCTGTAGCTGTGCCTGGGATCGCTCTGACCCAGGTGTAGGACCTTGCACTTGCCATGGTTAAACTTCATCAGGTTGCCATCTGCCTACCTTACAAGCATGCCAAGGTCCCTCTGGATGACATTCCTCCCCTCCAGCATATCAACAGAACCACCCAGCTTGGTGTCATCAGCAAAACAGCCCAGGGCGCACTGAATACCACTGTCTATGTCAGCGACAAGGATATTGGACCAGATCGGTCCCAACACTGATCCCTGAGGTACACCACTCGATACTGTTTTCCAACTGGACATTGAGCCATTGAGCACAACTCTTTGCGTGCAGCCATCCAGCCAGTTCTTTATGCTGGACTAAGTGGTCCATCCAGCAAATAGATGTCTCTCCAACTTAGAGACAGTGTCAAACGCTTTGCACAAGTCCAGGTAGATGACATCAAATGCTCTGCCCCTGTCCATCAGTTCCGTAGCCCCATCATAGAAGGCCACCAGATTGGTCATGCAGGATTTCCCATTAGTGAAGCCATGCTGGCTGTCACCAAGCACCTTGTTGGTTTTCATGTACCTCAGCATGCCTTCCAGGAGAATCCACTCCAAGATTTTGCCAGGCACAGAGGTGAGGCTGACTGCTCTGGAGTTCCCCGGCTCATCCATTTTCCCCTTCTTGAAAATGGGGGCAATATTTCCCTTCTTTCAGTCATTGGGAACTTCCCCTGACTGCCATGATTTTTCAAATACGATGGACAGTGGCTTAGCGACTTCATTTGCCAGCTCCTTCAGGACCCGCGGATGGATTTCATCAGGTTCCATGACTTTGTGCATGTTCAGGTTCTTAAAATGATCTCCAGCCTGATCCTCTCTAGTGGGCCGAGGGTCTTCATTCTCACAGTCCCTGTGTCTGCCTTCCAAGACTTGTGTGGTGTGGTCAGAGCATTTGCTGGTGAAGACTGAGGCAAAGAAGTCATTAAGAACCTCAGCCTTCTCCAAATCCAGGGTAGCCAGTTGCAGAAGACAATTACTGGTTCCTGCATATTCTGTTTCTCCTACATGTATATGTACATGTTACTACAGAGTAAATCTGTAGCACTTTTCCTAGGCTGGTTGGTTTTTACAAAAGCCTGCATTCCTTCTAGTTCTTATGTACTATAAGAAGAAGCATTTGCCTGTGTGTGAGCATACTTTATACCCCAAAAATGCCTTTCCTTAATTTCTGTACTATGTAGCAGTTGTGGGGTCCTCACTAGCTCATCACTTTGATGTTAGAGTTTAGGACATACACAACCTTTTTCCTTCAGAAATTCCTGAAGACTTCTTGTCAATTTAGGGTCCCATAAATATTGATGGTAAATAGAGAAAAATGTCCATGTAGCCAGTGAGACTACCAGGTACAGCAGAGGTAAGGTTTCCCAATACCATTTATAACTACAGATACCATATCTCCCATAGTACAAAGTGTAGGAGGTATGTGTCCAGCTCAGGAGAAAATTCAGGCAATTGGCTTGAGTACTAAAAAATGTGAACAATAAAGGACCTACTAATGCAGGAAAAGATTTGGCATTAAATACACATTTTAGGCCAATACCATTGAAGAATTTCAATCAGAAAGATATGTACCATCATTTCACACTTGTGGCACTATATTAACCTGAAATTTAAAATAACATTCTTCATTTCTGTATATGTTAAGAATCTTAAGGCTTTTTCTTTTTTTTTTTTTTTTTTTTCCTTTTTCTGATAAGCAACTTGCAGCAAGCATGATAGTACATTACTACTATGCCCATTTGACAGAAAGAGGTTTTGAGGAAGGAGCATGAAATGACATAAAGGTAGGAAAGGAGAAGAGATACAGGGGGATGTTGTCTTCTTTCTGCTCTGGAGTAACCCCCTTCTATCCACAGCAGGAGCTTACATTACATTATCTACTTAAACTGCAATGTGCAAGTGGAGACTCAGGAAACAATTTCATCCTTCTACAATCACAATGCCATGATTATGGTCATGACAGTCAAGGTGGCTTAGACCCAGCTTGGAATCAAATCCACTGCATATGGGATTTGGTTACAAATCAAAATGTGAATTTGAGATCTCTTTCTGTAAGGACACAGAGTGTATTAATGATTAAGCGACTCGTGCTTATATAGCAATGCAGCTATGTTTTTAATGTAGAGTTATCAATATCCAAGTTGAAATTATTACCTGATTTTCAGTCTGTAAAGGAGAAGAAAAAGGATATATGGCCATGTTTATGCACAAAATTGGTTTTAAATCAATCAAACTAGTGAAAATCCTTATGTGAACACATTTAAAGTGGTTTATATCTGGCTTGTATTAATTTGACTTCATTCAGTTTCCACCAAATCAATGCAAATGTGTAATTAGCTTAATAGCTCTTGTTCTTCCAGAACAATAGTCTTCCCTCTCAACAACAGGGAGCTGTTTTCATTTCATACAGATTCCAAAGAGGTGTTGAGTGCCTTTATACAATTGCTTTTACTATTTCACTATTCTTTCCTTTGGCTGCTCAAGGGCTCATTCAGTGCATTAAGTAACGGAAAGTGACAGGCTGTGAGGGCAGGTGCAAGGTAACCCAGAGAAAGAAGCTTTTCTTGCTTTTTCATGGGTTCGTATAAAAGAATGCTCAGAGAGAAATACAGAGCAGGTCACTCATGCCAGCTCCTGGGTATATTTCGGGTGTTAATTTCTCCATCCAATCTGCAACATTTGTCACTTGTCAAACAATCCTGTGTTGCCCTTTCCCAGGCATTCATTCCCTTCACTAATTGATGTTGGTCTTAGCTTTATTTTTTTTCCCCCCTGCCAATTAAAGCAAGTATTTCTTGCTTCAGAATGAAGTCAAGACTCATGGTTTTGTCTAGGCTGGTAACAACCACTTGTCCTTTGAGTTCCTTGCAGCAGAGCTCTGAGATGGTTGCTTTATTGTCTTGTGTTTGTTCCCCAAACTGCTGGCATCTAAGAACATGTTTGTGTGGGGAGGAATCTTGAAATACATTGTAGGTTTGATGGAAACTTCCAACTGCCACCAGTGCTCATCGCCACTTCAAAGGATCCAGTCTCCGACTTTACCAGAGGTTGTTAAAGAGAAAAAACATCTTTCACATGAAAGCAACAGATCACACATTATAACTCTCTTTTCTGAACTTCCCCAAATATTGTTTTTCTATAACACACTGTTCCACAAAAACAATGCGGGAGATACGTTTTAAGATGCTTTCTATATAAGTGATTGGATGCCACCAGAAAAGGGGCTGAAGCCAGAGAGTTCATCCCCAGGCCTTGGGAACATCACAAGCTCACAAAACCAGCAAAGCAGTTTTCAGCATTACCAAATGCAGTCATTATGTGAGATCGTAGTCCATAAATCATCTTATTTCCAATGGTGATTCAATATAAAGCTATTTTTCCAAACAGGCATATCTGTGGTATGAAACACCAAAGAAAACCATGAAAGCTGCTTTTGTTAATTCACTCTGGAAATATGAATAATTGGGCTAGTATCAGTTGCCTTTGACCTGGGAGAACTGCTGGAGAAATTAGGATGCCAAAGTATAGTCTGAAATATTGAGTAAATTACATACTGCAAGTGCTGATGGAAACTACTCATCCATTGTTTGAAATGATTGGCAAATGACTTAGCATTTTGAAGCCAATGTTGGCCTTGCCCATTTTGGCTACAACTTTCTGTAAATTAAGTCTTTTTTTCTGAACTGCCTATATTGTTGCAACGAGGGAAGGTCAAAAACAAAATCCTATTTCCACTGTGGATAATACAATTTACTTTCAAGAGGAAGTAGATACAGCACCAGGAAAATTGTGAGCAACATGTGATAACATATCTAAGTGATTTGATTACCTAACCTTGTTTAAAAATGTTTTTTCCTCATATAGTTCCACTATTTAATATCCTTTGTCTTAGAAACCTATTAGATTACATGCCATACCAAGGAAAAAAACAGAACAATAAACTCTAGGCAATTTATGATAAGACTGATTCAGAACTCCTCTAAATTCAAAGACATGCATATATAAGTATGTTTATTCATCAAACAAATACATTTAATTGCATATATTTAAAAGAAAAATATGTTTGTGTGTATATACATATACACATAATCACACATATATACTCCACTCTCAAATGGAAAATTAGAAGTTGTGTTATGAACTGGTATCTCGAGGCCATTGCTGGTTATCGCTAACCCTCCTTGTCAAAAGCAGAACACGTCAAGTGGCACTGGAGCTCGATACTACTATACCATGCTGTTGCATGCTAGACAATCTCTAACTCTCATTTCTTGCCCCAGAGGTACATAGACATTGTCTCTATCACAAAGGTGATACACTGAATATACAGTAAATAGACATCTTACGTAACAAATTTGTATGTAAAACATGACTATGTGCTGACAGGTCTCTGAAGAGCTTTTTTTCCTATCATTTAAGTAACACTAATGAAGAATGTTCATTTGCTAGTTCTATTTTGTTTTACTTTTTGTTACAAGAGGAAATGCAGATATACACAATAACTTATCCCGTTAACAAGGAAATTGAGAACAAATTCATCAATTATGTTCTCTAAAGCTGCTTTCTTTTTGTATTTTATTTTTCAAATTATTTGTTAAAGATATCAGTCTTCAGGATGACCTATACAAATCAACACAGACCTGTGACAACTGACAAAAAAAATAAAGCTTTGATCCAGGCAGGAAGCTTTGCTCTCGTAAGGTTTTGCTATTATGTTTGGGATTTTTTGGAGTGCAGGATTTTCAGTATCCTACATTTGTTACTTTAAGTTAAAGATCCAGAACTGTATGAACAGTATGTGTGTGCTTTATGACCTTTCTGTATGTTCAGTGCAAGCTCAGCGTTAGTTTATCTTTGTCAGAATTGAATTATTATTTTCTGATATGTCTTGCAATACTGAGCAGTGGATAGTGTGGATAAGCAGAGGTAATGTGACTAGAGAGATAACACTTGAAATTTTTATTCAAGCCAGATTAAAAGCTACAGTAATTCAAACTTTCTTTCTCCTCTTTTATGATCACATTTAAGGAGGGTAACACTTACTGTTGGTTGAGTAAAAAATGACACCTCTTCCCCAAAGAAAAAATGGCAAAAATACATGGGGAAAAAACCACTCATTTTGTAGGTATGAAAACTATTTTACTGGAACCCTGAGTCTTTAGAGAAGGTATAATCATCACAGATGGCCCACTTAAGGCTGTTAATATATAAAGTCTTGCCTGCTGTGCATTGCAAGGCTATAATTTTCATCTTGGGGTTCCTATGACTAAACAGCTCAACTCAGCTCTTTCAGTTTATGACATCAGAGAAATCCTCGTTGAAATTATAACCTTGGGAATACCCTGCAGATGCTTTTATTTCTACTTACAGACTCAAATGACTTATATATCACCGCAAAACAAGCTAACAGTAAGCAAGGAAACATTGCAATATTTATATAATGCATGAGAAGCATTTCTTTATCAACAATTTAAAAGAATGTGGTGTTACCTTCTGTGTGCATTTTTTCTGGACAGCTGTATTGTTTCAACAGAATAAAATTCATTGTCCCATAGCATAGTGGTTCTGGCTACCTTTCCACCGAGCCAGCCGCTCTAAAAAATTCCTGTTTTGCCACAGCTCTGCAAGGTAGGAAGAATGCCATGCTTGGGCAGGTCTTCACCAGCAGTACTCATGCTAGTTGCCTGATAGATGCAGTCTATCTATTTACTTCCAGTGTAGAACTTTGGGCAAATCCTTTGACAATGCACACTTCCTTCATCACATTGATGCCCTCGCTGTGCTCTGATGCTGAGGTGCTTCTCAACCAAGATGCTAACATCAGCTGATGACCTCTTGGCTGGCTAGCTGTGGCTAGCTTCTCTCCCATTTAATTTCTGGCATTGTCTGGAATCGCAGAAACATAGAATCTTAGAATCATGGTATCAATCATAAAATCATTTAGGTTGGCAAATACTGTTGACATCATCTAGTCCAACCATAACCCTCTCATTGCTTCCCAATTGTGTCTGTCCAATATGTGCCACAGACCCTCTTCCATGCTGATTAACTGCTTAGAAGGGCAGAAGGGAGATGCTATTCATTACCCATCTTTGTCCTGTCTCCTTCCTCTCCACTACAGGACCATTCTTCTAGCTCAGAGACTCAAAAAAATTACTGAATCACAGTGTCATTTAGGCTGGAAAGGACCTTTAAGATCATTGAGTCCAAGAACATGAGGCAAATTGCAGTTTCTGTGTACAAAGATTATAATTCTGTCTTTTGTGATTTTGAAGAATCTTTGAAGCAGAATAATTGTTATTGTAGCTAACAACCTCACAGCATGCAAATACTCAGCAAAGTACCTTTTGGTTAATGCTGTGCTTGATGATCAATATTTCCAGCATTTCCTGCATTTGTGATGTTGTTTGCGGCAGTGCATGTGAATGAAGAACAGCAGGAGACCTACAAATAACCCTGCAAGATGCCAGCACTTTTATTTTTAATAATAATTGCTTTATGATTTGGGATTTCCTTAAAATGTTTTAAATTACCTGTGTTTAATGCCCACTAAGCAATTGAAGAAAAAAAAGAGTATGTGGTTGTTACAACCTAGAATCATGAAAGATTGGAAGAGTTTGGTCTCTTATTTTCATAATAAAATAGCCCGTTGTTTATTAATGTATAGTGTGATTATGAACTTTCCATTGTCCCATCACTAACTAGCCCAATGCAAAGCATAAAGTAGTGGGATCAACAGGAAGAGGCCACATGAGATCCCTTCCTGTTCTGTAGTCTGGATACGTGCACAGTGACCATTTAACATGCAGAGTTCTGCAGAAATTTTTCTTAATTACACTGAAACTGAAATTACATAAAAAGTCACATCCATGTCTTACACAGTGTTGTGTGTACAGTAACCTGCTAGAAATCTGTAGGTCACAGAAGACACAAGTGTCATGGTTTTCTTTCCTGTCTGAGCATACCTGCCACTTATTGCCATAAGAGTCTCCTCTTCATTCACACAGTGCTGTCCATCCCTGGAAACATTTGATATTACCTGTAATCTTCAAAAATTGTTATGTTTTACTCCCAAAATATCAGAACTGACTGTACAGATAATATCAAAATACCATACAGGTGAGTAGTAAAAAACTTCTTATTTTCGTTGTGCTGCCAGAGCTGTTTCTAATAGAGGCGGAAAAACATATATCTAAGTATAAAAAGGGAAAATGTGTTGATTTAAAAAAAATATGGTTTTATTTCTACTTTTTCTGTTCTTCTTTGTGTTCCCATCATTTACAAGAAGCAGAGTACTGAAACCATAAAATATAATTTTCACAGGAGTCTACCTGAGGTGATATATCCCAAGACATCGAGGTAGAAGAGGTTTAAAGAATAAACTTGCAAGCTTTTGCGTGCTTCCCTGAATCTCATTACTACATATGCAGAAGCTTGCTTGATGCCCATTATCAGCATTTGACTTATTTTTCTTTCATTTTCCTTCTGTTTCTATTTTACCGTCCTTTTTCAAGATACGGGAATTAGGCCTCTGGTGTTATTAAAAAAATTAAAATTATTATTCTTCTGCAACAGTGTTTAGTTTTTCCTTTACTTTCATCTCATCAGATTTGCATATATCAGGATTTTGTAACACTAGTGAGTGCACCAAAGTGTCTTGTCAATGTTTCCATTATCATTCATAAATCATTATTTTCAAGGTTAATATTTCCACTGTTGTAAATATCATCTTGCTGAAATGAAGCAGCCTGGATTTTAATCTATTCTTTTCCTTCTAAAATTGGATCTAACTCATTAAATCTCTTTATTTGTTTGTTTTTTTGAATTATAAGAGATGTATCAGTAGGTCACCTCACCTTCCACAAGAGATTCACATCAATATCTTCACTGACCAAGAAAAGAAAGAGATGAAAATTGTTGTTAAAACATCATCAGCATTGATGGTGATTGATAGAAAAAACTGGATGAACAGAAGTTGGAAGATATTAACTCTACTCATGAGAGCCCACCCTCTTCGGTGTATTACTTGTCTTTACTTTAGAATTCACAATGAAGAACCTCTCTTCTGTCTCACCTGGATTCAAATCCCATGTCACCCATGCCAACAGGCTGCCCATATTGTCCACTCGCTTCCTGTGTCTCTCAACCTTCTCCTCATCCCCACTCAGCCAGTTCTGACTGTTCCCCAAAGTCTGAACACCAATGCTTCTGGAACCTACACTGCAGCTTCAAAATAATCACCTAAACCCCAGGTGGTACCCCTTTATCTCTGGAGCTATCACCATTTCCGACATTAGTGTGCAGGACAAGTTCAGCTGCTTTTTTATACTTCTTCTTTCTTTCTTTTTCTTTAGCTATTTTCTGCTAATTTTCTGCAATGCTCCTTTCAGCAGGCAGCATGCTTTCTGCAGTGCAAGAAGCACAAGGGTTCTGTGCAGCCTCCTTGCAGGAGAATGGGAAAACAGTGTCTCTAAAAATTAAACCATTTAAGGATCTGCCATTTTAGCACTCAGTCAAGACTTTAACCCTCAAAATTTATCACCATAAAGAGTTTGCATTTTCTCCAATCATTCTTCTCCAGTTTGCTGTAGCAAGATGTGGAGTAGGAATCCCAAACAGCCCTCATCAATGCACCTCAAGAACCATTTTATGACCCTCATAAAACACTTTGCATGACTGTTTAATTTTCTATTTAAAACAAATTAACTTCTGTATGCTCTAATCAGAACACAAAGGACCCTAGATCTTGTCTGGAAGTACATGGAGGTTACTGAGAGGTTTTCCAGATTGATGGCTACACTGACTATATGAACTTAGAATGAACTTCAACTAAACTTTGTTCTTTGTGACTTGGTAGTCTGTATTTGGAAAGCATCAAATGTCAACATTCAATGTATTAAATATGAGGCATATGCTTTCAACAGACTTGGAACTTCTTTGTTTTTACAGAAGCCAAAAGCTTTAAGAACCTTATTTATATCAGTTATACCAATTATTCCATAGCTATTTCAATCTGCTTTACTATACATTTATTTTCATTGAAAGAATACATCAGTCGGCTCAGGCTTTCTTACCGTTTCCTGTTTAAGATTATGCATTCTTATCATCATCACTGTGGCAAGGGTGATGAGCGACAGTTGTGCCTTGGATAGCAAATTTCCATGGCAGTTTTGCAAGATAGCTTTATACTTAAGCTCCATTAAAATCCCAGCTGTCTCAGGAGCCAAGAATTCCACTAGTGTTTTTTATTTGGAATTTGTACTTGTACTTTAGAAATATGTAACTGTGTGTACATGAATACACATCAGAGAGAACCAGAGCAAGAAGAGAAGGAAAGATTTTCAGATCGTGGGTGAAGCACTTTTGCAGGAAGCACTCAGGCACACAACAGATTATACCACAAGACAGGGAGAATTATTGCCGTGAAGAGGCATAAACAGATCAGAGTGAACACTTGCTATGTGGGTTGCCCATCATTCACATAAATCCCTCAAGATCGTGCAAATTTAGGTGTTTTGATAACCACAGGATTTCTTCTGAACAATAACTGCTTACTCAGCTATGATACAAAAAGTTCATTCTGCTTCGAAGATATCTGCATTTTTACCAGTCCCCAGAAAGAGACACATTGACTAAGAAAGTCGTTATCAAACTCCTGGCACTTCTCAGACACAGATGAACACAGAGTTACAGCTTGCTAAAGCTCATCTTCAAAGGAATCCCTTTTTGTAAATAAATGAGGAAATAAAAGATTTTGTATTCCCACCACATGAGACATTAGCTTTTCAATCAGCTGCTCCTCCATTGATTAAACAGACCAATGAATGTCAAGCAACCAATACTACTTGTGATATTTTTTCAGAGTAAATGACATATATGTGTGATCATTTTGCTCTAGCTACACAGTCTTTGAGGAATCTATTTCCTCTGAAAGCATGGATATGTCTCAGATAAGGACATCTCATGCTCTTTACCAACTCAAGCTTATTCTTCAAGTAGACACACTTAACTTTATACCTGAATCATGAAGTCATTTCAGTTCAGTGCTGCACACTTCCCTGAACTGTGGTCCTTTTCCTTCTCACAATACACTTCCTTTAAAAATCCCTCCAATTCCTTTTTTGTGTCTGCTTCTCAAAACCTTTCTATACTAAAACTTTAAAATACTGTTAGAAACATTTATTTCCACCTCACTGCTTCTGGCCAGGGAAGTACTTAAATGGCATCCAGTTCAATATATAATGATCTCTGAGACTTCTTGTCATTAATAAAAGCTAAACTTTCCTTGTCTTTTTAAATTCTTTCAATGGAGCAGCAAGTTCTCTCTGAACAGATCTAAAAAGTTTGCTGTCACAGTCAGCTTTAAAAAGGAGCATTCCCATAAGCACCTTGAATCTGTAAGACTCCTGCTTTAATTTCTCCTTCAAAATTCACTGTACCTGCCTAGTGAGCAAGTCCTTACATAAGCTCTCTACCCCTTCTCAGATCAAAGGTAAGTACACTTGCATGTTAATGAGATTGTAATTTTCTGTATGCTGTAAGTCTACTTGTTTGTACAAACTGTAGAGGGGATTTTCCCCTGAAGATACTTAAACTTTCCATTTTTCAAACCAATATTACAAAGGCACAGAGCTTTTAACCCTGGCCACATAGCTGCTTGGGGTGTATATGACTTAACTCTCCTTTCCCCAGTATCAGTTCCCTCTCATGGCTCAAAAGCCACTAGACAAAGGAGCACTGCAGACTGGGGCAAGTGATGAAACATAATTTAGTTTCAAAACTGATTTGGAAGATTAGCAAGAATACTATATAAAAGCTTCAAGTAGGTGTTTGGTTTAAATATCACAGGATACTTTTTATATGATAGTGATAGAGCAAATTTCTCTGACAGGGAAGAATATGTTTGAGATTTAAAAATAAACGTGAGAAATCTTCAGCCTGGAAATACAAAGATCCACCTTAATATAGGTATATTCACTGTTCATTTCCTAGCGAACCTATGGCAGGGGGAGAGAGAAGGCTGATTTCACACTATACTCAAATGTGTTGTAATTAGCGTAGAGTCCCACTAACACTCTGTATCTGGAAAGTTTTTCTCTCCAGCCCTGTAAAAGAACTATCTCAGTTATTAAGCCACAGGCATGAGGGCAGCCTGTCTTTTCATCACTAGGACTTGGAGTTGCTGGCACTCAGGGTCTGGAATTTAGGAGTCTGATTGCTCAGAGGGTTGTGATGCTTGAACTTCCCTGCTCCCAGAAAGCCAATGTGCAGTGCTGCACCCCTTTGAACTAGCACCACCACTGCTGTCTTGCCTACAGAAAAGTGCTTGAGCAGAAGAATCACTCATGGACTCCCCATGGGACATTACTGAGTCTGAAAAGATCTGAAACCTACCCTGTAATTAGGGTCTGATTCAAACCTACTTGTGCGAGCCAATGCATTCTCACACAGGTTTCAAAAGACCCCTAGATCAGGCTGCAAGTCTGTAGGCATTGCATCTTCCTGGAGAATTTATAAAAGCATCTGTTTGCCTGGCTGCCTCCCTGCTTGAGCTTTAAAAAGCCTCTCACTTGACTGAGGAAATGCTTTATGTAATCTACTACTAAGACCTAAATGCTACGTCAAATTGGCCGCCTTTCCACTCATATTGCAAAGGCTGGACTCTGGGGGTAGGTCATTATGTTATCGAAAAATGATTGCTCAGAGAATGAACTAGAAATTCGCTACTGATGGGACAGTAGCTGCTTCTGGAAAATAGCTATCTCATCTCTTGAATGGAGAGGTTACTTATCATCTACATTTTAGATATATGTGTCAATTTCATCACACAACCTGTTGTTTATTCTTCCTGGGGTTAAGATTCCTTTTAAATAAATGGTAGTCATGATTCTTGTGACATTTCCTCAGTGCCAGATTAACATATATATATGCATATATATATATATGTTTTAAATAATTTATTTAAAAAAATCATTTGTCTACAGTATACTTACATACTTAAGAGAGGTAGAAAGGTGTTCCGAAATGAGAAGGAGGATATAATGATTACATCAGGATAATCCCCACTCTTGAAAAAAAACCCACTATGTTAGACCAGTGTGACAGACTAGACACAGATGGTTTGTATAATTGATGACTAATTTGTCTATATATGAGTGGACTGTCTTTTCATTAGCCAGGAAGACTCATGGATTGACCCATACTGACTGTTAGGACCTTAAAGTCTTCCTTTCCTTGTAATATAAATCAAAGAAAATCACTGCATGTTTTCTACATCCAGAGAAGAAATTCACAGATGAAATGAAACTGACTGCTGGAAAGAATTCCAGTTTTCGACTGGAGACCTAAAAAAAACTACTCCTCCTGAGGCATCTCACTTGCTCTTTTCAGTATCTTTGCTGTGATTTCTTTTCCTACTATTTTTAAGTCCTAAAAAAAAACCTAAATGCAACCAGCTTTAGTATTAAAGCTTGAAAATATGTAAACATAAAATATGTAATCTGTCTTTGATTTGAGCCAGAATATTGCATTGCTTTGCTTTGAAATCATGACTGTATTACAAAACTGACAGTTTTAATGGAAAAACGGCTTTTGAAAGCTGCCTTTGAAATCACACTGAATAATTCTCCAAGCTGTGACTGTTTCACTACCTGAATAATCAGGACAACAGCAAGAAACATTGCTTTACCTTATTCTCTGTGCTATTCTCCTTACAGTTTGGAGTGACATTCAGTGGTGATAATACCTTGTTTTATAGTAAAACCTGTACAAGCACCTAGTGTTTTCATACCACTTCTAGTCTTAAATGACCACTCCAAAACATCTCATTGCTTTGGTCCTAAAGAGGGTACTTGAAAGACTCCTTGGACCTATACATTATTTTCTCCTAAACTATATATACAGAAGACCCTTCAGGCCATTTAATCAAAGGTATTGCCTGTTTTCCCTTCTTGTTCCCCTGCCTCACCCTCAACTTAAACAAAAACATGAGAAAATTCATGCTGAAGATGTTGTTTCATTGGTTTCCCTCGAAGGGCTTACTGGAGATTTAACAGTGAGCATGTCAACACATAATTCAGAGGGCAGAAGGTGATCAATTTTAATGAAGGCCATCTTTACACTTAAGAGTTTCTAAGGCGCTCACATTAAAAAACTGCTAACAAAAAAAAAAAAAAAAAAAAAAAAAAAAAGAAAGTTTTGAATAGAATGGTAAAGATAATTCTTTCTGCCAAACAGTCGCCACTTGTGCTCCTGATATGACAGTGCTATGAATTTTCCAGTCAGAAGAGGAATCTTTAACACAAGGATATCGAACACATGGGTTTTGATTTTACAGCCTAAATAAAACCCCAAACAAAACATTTTCTTTCGAAACTCTTCCTGTAGGCATTTCTGATATACCATAAAGAAAAATAAGTAGGGAAAAAAACAAAATAAGATATCAAGTAATTTTTTTTCCTTTCACAAGTCAACCTTACAAAAAAAGATTTCTCTATAGAAAAACCTTTCTAATAATCCAGGTTTACACAGACACACATTTTATGCTCTACAGGAAAGCCTGGTTGTGCCCTTCCAGCTCCTAGGAAAGATTTAACAGTAGATTAAATGCCACACCATATTACAAGGTGAATTATTTTTACTGCATTTTCTGGAGCTCTTCCCACACTGGAAGAAAATAAACATAAAATTCAGTTAGAAAAAAAATACTTTGTGATTCTTTTCTTTATTTATATCAGTTCTTTTACTCAGGCTTGGATGATAGCAGTGGCCAAAAAGAAATGGCAACATAGATTATGATTTTGCATTATATTCAACTATATACAGGTAAAATTAGATGAAAATTCTACATATTCTGATCAGCTTAACCGAAGTTTTTGGTTTCAGGTTTATACTGAACTGCATTAAAATAAATATCTACCAGTCACATTTAAACAGGAGCACTTTCTCACACTCTTCATTTGGACATTAACCTAATTTTTCAACATCATTTTAACACTTCATTCTGTCAGAGGTTTGTTTACTTGTATTTCTTTTAACATGGTTTTCTGATAGCTGCCTTATAAACTACTTTTAAGAAAAAGCTTTATGAAGCTTTGAAGTGTGAAGATCTCAACTGTTGAAAGATTGCTAATTTAATCTTTGTTTATATGATGCAGGAAAAAGGGACCATGCCTGTTTCCCTATGGACAGAAACAACCACAGCAGCAAACCATTAATTTCTGGCATACCTCTGCAGTTCAAACATTTACAGTGCTGAACCTGCACAAAAATTTCTCTGGCCAATACAACAAGCACGAACTTTTTGTGAGTTCACCCTGAATTGCCCCTTAAGTGAGCAGTAAGCTTCTGCAAGTGATTTTGTATGGGTTGGGAGCACCTTTGTACAGTCTCTTAACTGAGAAATTGGCTGAGATGGGACAGTCTTGCCCTTATAGAACAAGACCTATCATTCTTTCTGAGAAGGGCTGGTTTCTTGTTAGGCATATTAAGGCAGAGCTAAAACAAGAAAGTCAGTACCCTGTCCCAACAAAGCCAGCCTGGTTATTTGGATGAAATGAAGAACACAGCATTTAAGTCATCATCTTTACTATTTCCAGTAGTTTCTTGATGCTGTCCTTGTCATCACTGAAACAACTAGGTCTCTTGCATATTCTGAATCCAACATCTGGGAGAAAATAGCTAGCTAGCTCCAGAGGTCAGACCCCATTAGTACCCTAAATCACTTTTGACTTCCATCCTAGACTCAGCCCACATAATTTTAAACACTTCATGAGGGCCCAGAGTCAGGAACTATGAGTTTTTCTCACAGAAAGTAATAAGCACTTCTAGGGAGCAATTCAGTTCACCTAACGGTTGTTTTCCACCAGGATATAGATTAATGTAGGTGACTTAGAAGGTTTAAATGGGCTGTTATTATTCTAAGCCTTACAGTAAAAGAATTAACAAACAGGTTCCTCACTTTAAAAAATAACCCTGGTAATCTAACTAATTCAATACATTTTCTCAAATTACTGACAACAAGAAGAGGAAAGAATCACAGAATCACAGAACAGTTAGGGTTTGAAGGGACCTGAAAGCTCATCCAGTTCCAACCCCTTGCCATTGGCAGAGACACTTTCCACTAGACCATGTTGCTACAAGCCCCATCCAATCTGGCCTTGAACATTGCCAGAGATGGGGCAGCCACAGCTTCTTTGGGCGTCCAATCAGCCATTGGGTGAATTTCTTCCTTTTTGGTAGTTTTGATGAGGAAGTTTAGGTGAACTGATGAAGAAACCATGATTAAGCCAAGAAATGAAGACCCCCTCCCTCCCACCTTATATTAATGCAATCTTGTCAACAGATATCTTGTTGATAAATAGAATTTAATTCAATTTTAATAAGACATTTCCAAGATACAAATTTATGCAGTGATTCTGAGTGGATTGGAATGGCATTTAGACAATGATATCTCAGATGTGACTGATCAAATGAATCTATTTTATAAATGCAACAATTCTAACTATGTTCATTATTTATCTGTTTTATATGTTTAGCTACCTAAATAAATAACGCTATCAGGAAATTGGTTGATAAAGGCAAAGTGAAGCCAGTTTTGAGATCACTCTAGTGAAGAATCGGCAAAGATTTGCCAAGTCATCACAGACACAAAATTCAGTTTTGTTTCAGTGTTAAAGTCCCTAATTCAAAGCTCCATGTGTCCAACTCATGCAAAGAATTAAAGAGCATTCATGGCTTGGAGGATTCATCACTAAAACCTTACAGAAGGCTTACTAAATGCTAGCAGGTTAAGTTATCCTCTCCAAAGCAGCTCCATTCCAGATAAATGGTAACTCACTATGATGTCTATCCATGACAAACCATGATGTCAAATGTGAAGGATTTACTAAAGCACCTCAATATGCTCTCATTTGTACTTTCATAGGTGGATCAGTGCACAAACTAACATTTGGGGGATGCTCCCAGCAGCAATGACAGAGTCAGCAAGCATGGTAGGAATAATCATGAAGACATAACCTCATGGGTCAGAACTGTAAGATGACCATTCATTTTACACTGTTGAAGGCAACCAGAAACAAAAAATTACTAATATCCCTGTTCCTCTGCTCCTTGCTGATTGATATCCCACTGCTTATCTATGAAAATTAGTCCTCAGAAAGCCAAACCAGTTAATAACATTATCCTTAGTTTTAATACAAAGTTTTCTGTGTCCCAAGAGCATTGATTCATAGCTTGGAGTGAAAGTGGTTTTTCCCTAAGCAACATGGCAGGTGGTAGATTCAGCCTCAACAAACTATCTCCTTTCAGGGAAAGTGGATGGATGGCACAATGGCACAATGGATAAAGGCCTGGAACACTGGTTGCATTATTATCTTAAGGGGGGGGGGGGTGTATTTTTGATTTAATAGCACTATGATAGGTTCATTAAATCACCAGGAAAAATCCTGTGGTGATGCTGGTGGAGAAAACACATTATGCTGTTCAACCTGGCAATCATTGTAAATGGCAGCTCTGGGTGCAATGAGGGATATTGTATTCAGAGAGAGGCAGAATAAATGCACGGCTTATTCAGCTACTCTCTGCAGAAGG
Source organism: Psilopsiagon aymara (assembly GCA_024733675.1). NCBI lineage: Eukaryota > Metazoa > Chordata > Aves > Psittaciformes > Psittacidae > Psilopsiagon > Psilopsiagon aymara. The sequence goes on along the minus strand of JANRGW010026792.1, from coordinate 2,814 downwards.
CATATTTTGCAAGAGTCAGACACAGAAATAAATGTATCATGTGAACTTTCACACCAAGCTATTGAATGAAAGGGTTAGGGAAAGGCAGAAACCAAATAAATACATGTCCACTCATAACTAGTGGGAACTCATGGGAAGGCAGGGACAAGTTTGAGTTTTGTGTTTTTCTTAAGAAACATTGGCCTGCCATTTGTCTGCCTCCATCATCATCTGTAGTACCTCTTTCTTCTGCCACCCATATTTCCATTCACTGATTTGTTCAGCCTCAAAGTGGGAAGCTGACTAACAAAAATGCACTCATTGTCCATGCTGTAATAGATTAGGAACCTCAATACACCTCTTGCATTTTAATGAGGTTTGTTATGCAGTGTTGTGCGGCTGTCCACTTCTAGTTGCTCTTAACACTGGTTAAAGTGCAAGATCAGGTGTTTTTTAAGCTCACAAATGCAACGCACTCAGTCCTTGAATGTGAAGGTTGTGGCACAATGAGAGAAGTGCTGGAAGAGTGACATTTTAAGTTTACATCAAATCCTCACTAAAGCTTTTGTGAATAAGAGAAGGGAAGAAGAGATAGTATCACAACTCTAATTATGCAGTCTGCCCATTCTACTGGAGATGCTCAGGGTACATCGCCATATTCTCTTAAAGCACACATCTGTCCTACAGGAAAAAAGAATTAGAGGCACTGCTTTGTGGGGGGATTTTCTTTCATTTTGTTTGCTATAGAAATTTGTACACTTATCTCAGTTTGCAATAAATGCTTTATCAATTTATAGTAACTCTCAATAGCAAAGATCTGCAGAGTTTGAAGCTGCTTTCTACCGTAGGTGATCAGAAGCTACTCCTAGGAAATATGTATGAGGCACAGCACAACAGAAAAAAATGCATTCTTCTGACACCTTTTTCATTAACTTTTTAAAGTCCTGTTGCTCGTGACAAGGCATATACTGATATCCATGAGAAGGTGGGAAACTTAGCTTCACTGAAGCCAATGAATTCACCTTGGAGATGCAAGCCCATGGGGTCAAATCTTTTAAGACTTCCCAGAATATCAGTGTCAACTGGCAAGAGTCCCCTTAGGGCGCTGGGTAAGTAGTATTAGTTCTGGGGTGATGCAGCACACATAGCACATAGGCCTTGCTGCCTGGCTGCCTGATCCTATGCTTCCCTATGTATCCCAGCCCAGAGGTAGGTACTCTGCCTGGGATAACTTACTTCACTAGTACAGGCAACATTTCATACACCACATCTTGGCACATATTCACAAATCGCTGTCTTGAACATTTAATTTTATGCAAGTACTTTAGTGTTTACTAAGTGTTAGATATTGATTTAGCCCAGGTTTTTCCATGTACTAAGTTGGCATTTTATATATTTGTTACTTCTGACTTACAGAAGGGGGTTTTTTATTGCTTATTCTGTTACACCTATTTCAAAAACACTACCCATATGAGCAAAGTAAGCAGTCTGTAGTATTAAAACAAAGCAAAGCAAATTTTGGACTGCAAAACCAAATGGGATCTGAGCTAGAAGTAAACAGGAGCATCATCTAGCCATTCATAGGCTTCCTCAAGCTCCATATTTTTATCTGTTACTTTACTCTCATCCTTACATTGCTTTGTGCCATGTGTGTAAGTCCAGTGTTACAGAACTCCCTGTTGCTCTGATTTCATTACTCTGTCTACTGGTTTCTGCACTGCACTAAAAGAAGCACAGAAAGGCAATGCAGAACAGACTTTGCGGCTTCCATGTGTTCTTTGGTAACAGTGAGAACCTAACAATTAATTTTTCTGTCTCCCTGTCTCTCTCTCCCCATGTGCTGGCATTTCACTCTTTCCAAATGCAAAATAGTAGAATCTGGAGCTCATTAATAAACACATTTGCTCCTGAATTCAGTATTTTTTGTTTGCAAGGAATTGCACTTCCACATTCTCTAATTCAAGCATACGTAGATGTAAAATTCTGCACCAAGTTTGTGGTTGTTTTAAACTTGCCAGGACTGCAACACAAGCACATCCATAATTGCTGTCAGCTGTCAGCTAAGCCTGGCACACCAACATTAGCTAATTTTGAGGTGCCGAGACACTACCAGGCACTGCTGATCAAAAATCTTCACAGTGTTTTCCATTCTCATTGTGTATCAAGGTACTGATGCTGAAGTGCTCTCTTAGTTGGAGCTTACCATCAGCTGTGGGCAAGTAAAAATTACAGGGTTAAGATTTTAAGAAGTTGCCTGTACCAGTTTAGGAAATATGTAAACACAGCCTTGGGCTTAGGTCAGCCTGGTGTCAAGGTTTAATAAATGCTTGCCGAAACAGCAAAGGGAAGGCGAAGCAAACGGCAAGAGCATCAGCAAAAGAGCGGCAAATGTTTCTGATGGAGCTTTGTTTCACTGGATTTGTGTCTCATGTGAGGGCCTCTGGCATTTAGAAAAATATTTAGAAATGTATGTAGGACCATCAGCCCACTACACTGAAGATTAGCTATGCAAGTTTATATATATATAGTGTGTAAATACAGTATAGATATTATATTCCTGAGTAATAACTTCAGGTAGCATTCGCCCACCTGTTTGATTAGGACTGAACTGGAATATAGGGTGCACACAACATGAATTGTGTCCCAACCCAGTACTGAATGTTCCATTCCATTTCTTGAAATTTCTTTCCAGCATCAGCTCCATAGCAGTCCACTTAAATCTTTGTTACATTTAAGAATCACCATGCTAGGGTAGTGCCGTGGTTTAACCTGTAAATCAGCCACGCAGTTTGTTCACTCACTTCCCCCTTTTTCTTCCCTCTGCTCCTGGAGGGA
>JANRGW010026790.1:0-38823 GCA_024733675.1 Psilopsiagon aymara | reverse complement strand
TCTCCTCCCTTCCCTGTACTTTCCCTTTCTTGTCTTTTCCTCTTCTATTCTTTATCTGCAAAGTGATATGTATAAATAAATTAAATTTGAAGATACATAACTATTTGACTGATTTTGATTATGTAGCTCTTTCTGAAAAAGATTTTTTCAATTGCATGATTTGAACAATCAAAAGCATTTGGCACAACAGGTACGTGATGGTAGATTTGTTACTTTCAGTGGCAGCCTGGCCTCCTCTTAATACATCCTCAAACATGACCCAGAAAAGGGCTTAAATGTTTAATGACTGTTTCTTTTTGTCATGGTTTCTATCAGTCAGTCCATCACTGAGACACACCTTACATTCAGTGGTACATGAAAGACAAATTATCTGAAAAGAGATGCATCCCTACCACAGAAAAGAATCTCACATGTATCAGGCTGTCCGCAGCAATTCAGGGTCATTATTGTGCTTACTTACACTGTCAGCTAAGTTATTTATTTATATGTTTATTTACAGATTTTCAGAATTTCTGATATTCACATGCATCCATATTTTTTCCCCCTTCTTCTCAGGCTATGAGCCTAGGAGTACTGGCAGAGAAATGATATGAGTTTCAAGCATGCTGAAGAAACTTTAAGTTTGTACTCCTATATGAAAAAATTGTTCCTTACATACAGAAATCTATGCTTTTCTGCTGGGATCGTTACAGCCTTTTATTCTTTGTATGTTGTCTGCATCCATTGTTCTAAAGAACTGTAAGGGATTTGACTTGCAATCATGAAATTATAGAATGGTTTGGGTTGGAAAGGACCTCAAAATAATATAGTTCCAATCCCTGACATGGTCAGGGACACATCCCGATAGACAGTGTTGCTCAAAGTTCTATTCAGCCTGTCCAGGGACATTCACAGTTTCCTTGGGCAACCTGTGGCAGTGCCTCACCACCCTCACAGTAAAGAATTTCTTCCTTATATTTAACCTAAATCTCCCTTGTTTAGGTCTGAACCTGTTTCTCCTTGCTCTGTCACTACAGTCCCTGATGAAGAGTCCTTCTCATGCAAACTTGTAGGCCCCCTTCAGATATTGAAAGGCTGCTATGAGGTCTCCACACAGCTTCTCTTCACCAGGCTGAACATATCTTTCTTAGCCTGTCTTCATACGGGAGGTGCTCCAGCCTCTTCATCATCCCTGTGGCCCTCCTTTGGACTTGCTCCTACAGCTCCACTTCCTTCTTGTGCTGAGGACACCAGAACTGTACATAGTACTCCAAGTGAGGTCTCACGAGAGCAGAGCAGAGGGGCAGGATCATGTTCGACCTGCTTGTCATGGTCATTTTGACGCATCTCAGGACACTGTTGGTTTTCTGGGCTGCAAGTGCACACTGAAGTTGGCTCATGTTCAGTTTCTTATCAACAAACACCCCCAAGTCCTTCTCTTCAGGGCTGACATTAGTGTAGTCTCTGCTCAGACTCTATTTGTACTTGGGATTGCCCTGATCCAGGTGTAGGACATTGCACTTCACTTTGTTCAGCTTCATGAGGTTGGTATCTGCCCACTTCACAAGAGTGTCAAGGTCACTCTGGATGGCATCCGTTCCCTCCAGTGTATCAACTGAACCACACAGCTTGGTGTCATCAGCAAATCTGCTGAGGGAGCATTCAATCTCACTGTTCATGTTGCTGACAAAGATGTTAAACAGGATCAGTCCCAATACTGACCCCTGAGGTCTCATCAAGGACATCCAGCCATTGACTGCAACTTTCTGTGTGTGGCTGTCCAGCCAATTCCTTATCTACTGAGTGATCCATCCATCAACTCCATGCCTCTCCAGTTTGGAGACAAAGATGTTGTGCAGAACAGTGACAAATGATTTCTGCAAGTCCAGCTAGACAAGATCAGTTGCTCTGTATCTGTCCATCTGTTCTATAGCCCCATCAGAGAAGGGCACCAAATTGGTCAGGCAGGATTTGCCCTTAGTGAAGCCATGTTGGCTGTCACCAAGCACCTTGTTTTTCATGTGCCTTAGCATGCCTTCCAGAAGCATCTGCTCCAAGATTTTTTCAGGCACAGAGGTGAGGCTGGCTGGGTCATCCATTTTCCCCTTCTTGAAGATGTGGGCTATATTTCCCTTTTTCCAGCTTTTGGGAACTTCTGACTGCCATGATTTTTCAAATATGATGGACAGTGGCTCAGCAACTTCATTCGCCAGCTCCTTCAGGACTCGCGTATGGATTTCATCAGCTCCCATGGACATGTGCATGTTCAGGTTCCTAAAACGATCTCGAGCCTGATCCTTCCCTACAGTGGGCCCAGGGTCTTTATTCTCACAGTCCCTGCGTCTGCCTTCCAGGACCTGTGTGGCATGGTCAGAGCACTTGGCAGTGACGACTGAGGCAAAAAACTCATTAGAAACCTCAGCCTTCTCCAAATCCAGGGTAGTCAGTTCTCCTGTTACTTTCTGGAGGGAGTTCACATTGTCACTAGTCTTTCTTCTATTGGAAACTTATATACAAAAGCTGTTCCTGTTATCCTAGACATTCCTGTCATCCATGACGTCCTTGGCCAGATTCAGTCTTAATGGGGCTTTTCCTCATCTGATCCCTAGCTTCCTGGACAGTGCCCCTGTATTTCTCCCAGGCTGCCTGCCCTTGCTTCCACCTTCTATAAGCTTTCTTTATCTTCTGAATAAGCTCAGCAGCTCCTGATCCATCCATGAAGGCTTTCTGGCCTTTTTGAGCTATCTTTTACTTCTTGGGACACAACATTCTTGACTTTGGAGCAGGTGATCTGTGAATATTAGCCAGAGCTCTTGGGCTTCCCTTCCTCCAGGGATCTATCTCATGGGATCATACTGAGCAGACTCCTGAAAGTTACTTTCAGCAATATATAACATATTTTAATGAAACAGTTCAATTATCATTTGAGATTACAATGAGGGACTGTCTCAAAGGGACAGTTGAAGAGGTTCTAAAGTAAATCAACATAATGAACACTAATTGCTTAAGGCAGATGGTATTCTGTCTAGACTTCTAAAGGAACTTGGATATAAAACTGCTGAACCACTAACTGTGACATTTAAATAAGCCTTACACTGACTGCTCTGTCACCAGTGGGTTGGAAGGTGGCTAATAGATACCAATTTTTAAGTAATTTCAAGGATGATCCAAGGAACTACAGACATATTGATAAAACTGATAGAAATCACACTACAGAATTAAATTAATTAACCCAATTAGAACTATGATATGATGGCAAATAACCAAAACTTGTTTTGCAGAGAAAATCACCTCTCATAATTCTGTCAGAATTCTTTGAAGAAATCACTGATGATATGGATTGGTTGGCAAAAATAGTAAGGTTTATTTGTATTTTCCAAATATTTTTGGCATAGTTCCCCTCCAGAAGATTTTAAGGAAACCACAGTGATATGGAATGAGATTTTCCTGGCTATGCTATATCAAAGACAGGAATTGAAAAATAGAAATAAATTGTTAGTTTTAAGAGTAGAAGGAGCTTCTCAGTATAGGTCATGAAACTCAGTGGTGGATGTTGTGCTGTTGAACATAGAAATAATTTGGGCACCGGGTGAACATGATGATGTGTGGTGGTCCAGAGTTACAGGAAAGTTCCTCAGTCAGTAACATCACTAGAAAATGGCAAATGAATCTAAGTGCTGATAAATGGAATGCAGTGTGGGGAGGGAAAACATCTTGAGAAGTTATATTTAAGAGAACTCTTCCTATTAGCTAACATCACTGAGAAAAAACTATTTTTAGGCCACAGTGGGTGGTTCACTGAGAACTTAAGCTTAGTATTCAACAGCAACCAAAAGCAAACAAAAAACCTGCAGAAGATATTAATGTTCAGAAGAGAAAAACTGAACAGCACAGAAAATATCCTGTAGAAATCAATGATACACACATTCATTGAAACCTCCAAATAGTTCCAGTTGCTCAACTCATCCCTTTAAATGGCAATGAGAAATAAAAAGAGTACAGAGAACAGCAAGAAAGGTAAGTAAAGGATTACATACATATACCACATAACAATATTCAACCTGGGAACAAGACATTTAGTGAAGATATACAGATGCTTATAGAACCATGACTGTCAAGGAGAAGACAAAGAGGAAATTGTCAAATAGTACTTTCAAAACAAGAAGAGGAGATATTTGTCCAGAGAACACGTAGTGTATCTGTGGAGTTTGGTGCTGCAAGATGCTTAGGATGTTGAAAGATTACGTGCTGTTGGAAGCCATTTAGAGAAAACATAGAAGTAGGTCCATCAGGACCTATTAGTTATGAAGACCTATGAATCAGCAGTTTCCTAAACCAGAATTGCAGAGTGCATTGTGTTAACTGTCATAGTACATTTACCATCTTCTTACTGGGCTTGGTAAACATCCGTTCTGTGCTACTGCATGAAACAGTAACAGGGTGCAATGCTAGACAGCCTTTTGACTCACCCAGGGCAGTTGTTCTTATATTAGATTTTTAATTGAAGTTGCTGCATCACCCTGTGATTCTGTGTATTGAATGCTTGGTTCAAATGCCTGTCTTTATCACAGTGTTTTTTGTGTGCCCCTGGTATTATAAAGCATATGTGCACATAATAATGCTGTATGCCCCAAGGATTTCAGTTGTCCCTGTACTTCAGACAGCACTGGAAGAGCTGCTGCTCTCGTATTTGGGTCCACTGAGTCACAGTGAAGAGACAGAGTACTCTGGTGAGCAGGAAGAGCCCTCCTGCTGACACTGCCTCCTTTAACTGCTTCCTGCTAGGCCATTGCCATAGTTTAGGACACGTTAAGAAGGCCAGCATAGGAGGAGAAGAAAGCCAGGATAATAATGTGTCTATCAGAGAAAAATATGGTTGGCAATGCACCTCAAATATTGCAGTTTGACTGATCCCTTTCATCATTAGTATGGTCCCAGCTGTGACATTAACATAGAAAAAACCTCACAATTCTTGACATATCCTTTCAATTAAGTATTGCTAAACAGCAATTGAAAGAAGTTGGGCATATTTAAATGTTATATACTCACAATTTATTTGAAAAACTACCATGTTGCATTTGTAGCTTGTTCCATACATTTTGATAGAGTTGGAAATAATCCCTGAGAAATTGGTCAGAGCACATAATCACATACCCACGCTCAGAAGGATTTTCTCTTAGTGTGTGTAGGGTATTTAATTATCTTTATTTCTATTTTTAAATTTTCTTGAAGCTGTTTTCCAGACAGAAAATCACCATTGTTAGCTATGGACGTGAAGACTTCATTTTATATCTTCTGTGTTTTCCAATTCCAAGAAAACCTTAAGAAATTGTCTGAGCTTTTCTTTTACCTGCATGCCATTATGATGTTGCTTTTGAGACTGTGAATAGATGAAACTGCAAAGCAAAGTTTGATAGTGCTTGTGGTTAAATCACTTCAGTAATAATAATAATAGCAATAATCATAATATGTAGACAGGTCTAGTGCTTAATTATAGCAATAAACCAGACCCAGGGTGTGCAAGCCTGAGCCATCTGTGTATGCTTTGGTTGTGTTATGAGACAAAGGATTCATCTGGACAAGTGCTCTTTGTAATTCAGATTCTGTGTGACAAGCTTAACATTTTTCAAATAGTATTGAAATAGGAAGGCAGATCCCTCTACTTATAAGTTTCTTAGCATGGAATTTCTGCATGTGTATTTAAAGTGATCCCAAATGAGAGTCAGAAAAGTTGTTTCTATACATTAGAAGCAAAGAAATTAAAAACCTCTTTAGCAAACTTGCTGCACTGGTTTTAAGTGTGAATCTGTAAATATCTTCATAAGCTAGCTCAGTGTGCTTCATAAGACTGCAGTGACTGAAACCAGGGTGAGGCAACTTTAAAAACTTTAAAAATGGATCTTTGAGCATGAAGGATGTCTTAGCAGATCTCACACTAATCTTTGAAAATATTCACAGCCTGGTCAGCCTTAATTTCCTATGGTGTACCTCTGCTTGTCAAGCCTAAGAATTGAAACTGGGCTGCCAAACAGATGGATAGTTCCTGTCATTTTTTATTTGGGATAGTCCTGGCAGCAGTTTCCACGTATTTTCCGTCAGTTCTTTCATCTACACTCATGGGTTTGATTGTAGATGCAAGTTGTATACTCTGTGATTCTATTTCTATTAGATCCTATCACTCCACTTGAAAGGAACAGTGGCCCCATTGTACAGGAATTAATAAGGAGGAGTGACCAAATAAAACAAAAAACACCCTAAATTATATGCATAACCTGTATGTACAACAACACAGACACATTGCTGTTTGGGTTAAGTGATCTGTTCCTACAAAGAGTCTCTGCTTTCTGTTCTCCCCTGAGCTCTGATAATGGGAAATTTTCAGGATTTGGGGTTATGAGTCAGAGAAATATGCTGCACTCCAGAGGGCATCAGAAAGAAGACAATATCGCATAACTGTCTTTGATCGAGGGAGTGGGGATGGAAGGGTGTTCAGTTAGAAGTTTAATTACCAGTCCTGTGTCTGGTATTCCAAGATACATAATCACCAGTCTGTGCTCAGAAGGTTTTTCCCAAAGAACATAAATATATGCAGGGCTAGAGGCAGGTTTATGCAGGTTGAACCTGTAGGATCTTGTTTTCTGACTCTATTCGTTTGAAGGTAATAGGATTTGCACTGTTATTATAGCTTCAAGATAGCATTATAACTTTTTGAGGCCTATTCTTATATTCCAATATATTCAGCTGGGGGTGGGGAGTGTTAAGATCCTCACCCCTTTTATTGTTCCCTTTAATGCTTTCATTAATAAGCCAACCCTATCCTGGGCTGCATCAAGTGTGACCAGCAGGGTGAGAGAGGTGATTCTGCTTCTCTGTTCTGTTCTGGTGAGACTCCACCTGCGTACTGCTTCCAGCTCTGGGGCCCCCAGCATAAGATGGATGTGGACCTGTTGGAGTGAGTACAGAGGAGGCGGTGAAGATGATCAGAAGGCTGAGGCACCTTTGCTTTGAAGACAAGTTGAGTTCAGCCTTGAGAAGAAAAGACTCTGGGGACACCTTAGAGCTGCATTCCAGCACCTAAAGAGGATCTATAGGAAAGCTGAAGAGGGATTTTTGATAAGGGCATGTAGGGATAGGACAAGAGGCAATATCTTTAAACTGAAAGAGAGTAGATTTAGTTTGCACATAAGAAGAAATTCTTCCCTGTGAGACTGGTGATGAGCTGGAACAGGCTGCCCAGAGAAACTGTGGCTATCCCATCTCTGGCAGTGTTCAAGGCCAGTTTGATGGGACTTTGAGCAGCCTGGTCTAGTGGAAGGTGTCCTTGACAAGGCAGGGAGTTGAAAATAGATGACCTTTATGGTTGCTTACAACCAAAACCATTCGGTGATTCTATGATTTTCAGTAATAGTGAAATAGTAGTGACACTTGCAGCAGGATGCAGTATGCAAGTAACAGAATTATGACTTAGAGTCTCTCGCCTAAACATTTCCTCTGCTTTGAAACATAATAGGCTTTTGTTGTAACAGTTGTCAGACTCTCTAACTAGGGAGCTCATGAATTCATCAAAGGTGCAGATGTCTTGAATGCTAACTTGATTAAAGAGGCATATGTCTAATATGTTAAGAAGTAACTTGTGATAATACATGTACAGTACAGTACCTAGCAAAAAAGAAGGATCATTATGATATGTTTATGAGAATTGTACCACAGTTTCAACCTCTCCTGATTTACAGCCTTCAGAATACAAGTTAATGCAATTTCCACCCTGGGTACTTTTAAAGATCAAAGAATATGGGCAGCAAATACGGTGGTTTTTTCTTCCCAATAATGATTCTATTTAATGTATTCCTCGGCGGTATTCCTATCAGCTAATTTGACTGCAGATGCTCACACGGTCCTGCTTGGGTAAGAAAATAATGAAACCAGAAAAATTCCCAAAATACAATTTTGAACTCTGCTTAACTCAATAACATCACCATCAGTTTTTTTTGCAAAAACATTTTTCAGGACTTTTCTTCTCATTGAGGACTTTTTTTTTTTTTCTCTCAGAATACTTCTCAAAGTTACTTCACCAGCAATGAAAATGTATTATTGTATGTAAAGTGCTTTGGGATTTTGTTGGTTTGGGGTTTTTTGTTGTGTTTATTCATCTTTCTCAGATTTAAAACACATCTAAAGACAGTTTCTTTGCAGAAATCCTGAAGCAGAATGACAGCTCGGAGCAAAAACTAACCCACAGCAATTATAGCCAAGCAATTTCAGGAAGCAATGAGTAAATTGAGATAATTTTTTTAATGGAAGAGCTGGCACAATCTCTGGCTTGGTCTGCAGTTAAATCTGATCTCCTAACTGACACAGCAGAAACCTCTTACAGGCACAGATACCATCATTAAAGAAAAAGTCTATTTACCATCAAAGCTCTTCATTCAAGAAATTAGAGTAATTTATGCCAAGCAGTGGACTGTCTTTCCAGTAGACTTGTATAGAGCAGGATAGACCACCAGCACAATTGCATGGTATTTGAGTAAATTTCCATAGAAGAAGTTAGAGAAGAGGCTGATACAGGAAGCACATATTTCTAATATTTCATACCTAGAGTTGCGCCACATGTTTGCTTTGTTATCCTGTATGTAAAGATCAGTCAGTGAACATGAAAACTCTAAAAAAGTGGATATTTCCTGAATCTACTTTTTTGAATTATATTTTCTTTGAAGATTATTTGTTTGCATTACTAGAAAGCATGAGGCCACAGCATGTCGTGTACACAGCATGTTAAAAGAGAAGGTACTGTGACTTATATCAGGCTTCAATGCAATTTACTGGCAGAATAAATAATAAAACACATCTTGTTTGATTTTTAGGTTCATATACTAATGCATTGAACCACAATGATTCTTAACAAAAAATATTTTTAAATAGAGACCTAAGGATGCACATTTTACCTTAACTGTGATCAGTTTTCAGTTCTGCCTTTAAAAACTAGCAAGCAAATGAAAGCCAAGCAAATGATCAGAACAAGAAATCTCATTAAAACTTTTCTTCAGCATTTACTGTAATAATTAAAAGCATTGTCTTCAATTTTAGTGGGGAATAGCATTTGCTCCTCTCTGACTTAATTCACAGAATGAAATAGTAGTTCTGGAAAAGTGATGGAAGAAGAATATTTGCCTTTGATCTCCCCTGTCCGTTCACTTTGTTCGTGTCTCAGAAGTTGTGGGTTAAGCCACAACACAGCCTAGTAGGATCGTGCTGTGGCTGTTTTAGACTAAGTTATTAACTGTAGCTTCCTTTTATCATGACATAATTTATGATAACTACTGTCAAAACAACTGTTCTTCAGAACTGTTTGGGTGATTCCTGTTTTAACTTTCTCAAAACAAGGACATTTAGGAATAAAAGCACATTTGGAAAGAGTTCACATATTTGATATTAAGTCCGTTCCTTTTTTATCACCTAAGAATAAGGTGCCTGTCTTTGCATTAGTTAAGGGTCTTGGACTGCAGCCTGTATTGCAAAAATTGTTCCAAATTTTACGGTAAGAAAATGGTTTCTGCTTCCCAACAGAAATAAGGAATAAAAATCTTATTTATCAAGGAGATAAAAGTAGTGTCTCTGGACGTGTTTTAGAATTTGGGGCATAGATAAGATTGGTAAGGAAACTGACTAATATTTGTGTGCTGTTTGACAGGTTTTCAATTTCTCTCAAATTTTTGTATAAAGCTATGGCTTAAAAGGTGGAAGTCTAAGTCCCATTGGGAAGACATCCTACACAGTACAAGAACACTCTGTCTCAGGAGCTTCATATCTGTATGAAGAGTTTACAGTAATGTCACTAACAGGTTTGAGAAAAAGAGATTAAATAGCAAATTCTGCTGCACCGTGCTATAGTTCAGTATTTATTTTCATTCCAGGTTAGTGTTAAGGCAGATATACTGCAGAGCTACACCACTATGAAGTGACCAGGATTTGGCCAGCTGACTTGTTTTCTGCAGTGTGTACTCACAGCTACCAAAATTTTCAGCTACCGAAATTTCTTGGCCAGTAAGCATGAAGGAATTAATTACCAAACCTAGTAGTGCTAGCAAAACTGGGGAGTGTGGATGGCCCTACTTTATTTCAGTTTCCTGAATAAGTGCACAGTCCTGTATCTGCTAACACTTGATGTTTTACATCAACAAAAGTGATTTCTATATATGTTTATAGACTTAGTCCTCACATTTGAAGATTCACCTATTAGAGCTTTCAGTGCTTGTGCCTACAAAGATGGGCATACATGCCGGGAACATTTGCCAGGAAGTCCATAGTTGTGTATCTAGTTACCAGTGTACAAAGTCAGGTACAGGTATGGGGCAGGGCTTTTTCCATGGTGAGCCTTCTGCATCTCTAAATATGAGAAGTGGGAGCAGAAAGAAGGTTGACAGAACATTAATGTTTTGTTAAGAATAGATGGTAATCAATACATGTTTGTGCAGGTCTTCTCAGACTGCAAGTAGAAAAGCAGATAGATGGTTAAAACACAGAATATTTCCATTTTCTCTTAGAAATATCAGCAATAAAAAGCCTAATCATAAGTGTTTGGTTAGTCAAGACATAATGACATTTTTGAAACATGCGTGCTTAAAATCTGGTAATGGATTTCTTCAGTCTTCATAAAAGGTATTTATGAATGCCATAAACCAAAACCTTGTTATAGGTTACATTCTACATGTTGCAAAAGTTGAGCTCGTTCATTCACATTGAGTGCAGTCAACACACTGGCATACAGTAACTTTCATCTTTGGCGGTGCAGAGGTTAGCACTGGATTTGGCTGGAATCAGCTCTGCAACCTGTGGCCAGATACAGTGAATAAATTGAGAATTCTCTAGCCTCAAAGCTGCAGGGCATAGGCCTATGGCTCATGTCCATAGGCCTAAAGTCTTATGCTGCAAAATAAGTTTGCTGTGTTCAAACTGCTCTTTGAGATTGGTCCTTGGGTCTCTTTTCTTCTGAGACTGCTGTTTGGCATGAGCCAAAATGATGTCAGGAGCTGTGCTCCTAAAGTAATGATATGGGTATACCTGTGCAAGTACTTCCACTGCTGTCTTGTTTCACTAGCACCGACATCCTCTGAAAGACAAAGGCATTTTTGATGAGCCAGCAGGTTGGGAGAGGTATCCTCCTCTTTAACTGAGCTCTAGTGGAGGTATCCTTCTCTTTAACTGAGCTCTAGTGAGGCCACATCTGAAGTCCCACGTCCAGAACCTGAAAGTCAAAGAGCTACTGCAGAGGGTCCAGTGGAGAGCCACAAAGATGATGAAGGGTCTGGAGCATCTTTTTTACGAGACCAGATTGTGGGAGCTGGGCCTGTTTAGTCTAGAGAAGTTAAGATTGAGAGATCATCTCATTAATGATGATAAATATCTCAAAGTTGGGTGCCAGGAGATGATGCCCAGTGACAGGAGGAAGAGCAGTGGCCATAAACTAAAACACGAGAAGTTTCACCTCAACATGAGAAAGAGCTTTCCACTGAGGATGGCAGACCACTGGAGCAGGCTACTCAGGGAGGTTGTGATGTGTCCCCCTCTGGAGACATTCCAAACCTGCCTGGATGTGTTCCTGTGTAGCCTGCTCCTGTGCAACATGCCCTGCCTTGGTGGAAGGTTGGAGTAGGTAATCTCCAGAAGTCCCTTCCAACCCTAACAATTCTGTGGTTCTGTGATACAGCTTTTCTTAAAGCACATGTCTAAAACAGGTCAGATGAATCGTGCCCTTAAAATGCCAAAAGATATCGCACTACATTCACTGCAAAGGAAGTCTGCTAGCTTGGAGATGAGTATCTACATTGTTAACACAAAAAGCTAGAGAAGATCATTACACTGCCTATGTCTGCAGATTCAGCATTAAAGCAGCAAGCTTAGGGCAAGCTGAGGTATGAAATGTTCAAGGGCGCTGTTAAAATATGTTTCTTTTAAGGCCTGAGTGACACAGACATACACAAACACCATAGTTTCGTGGTTTTGATATACATACTTATGTCAATGAAGTCCGTAGGATGACTACAGTTTCCCTTGTATAAAAATGCTTAATTTCAATACATGATTATTGTTTCCTTTCTTGGTCTAGAACAAGATAGGCACTTTGTGTATAGTGATAATTGCATATATCCTGTCCTGGTTATATAGCTTCAGCTATGCTTGCCCAGCTGAAGAATTACAATTCTCTAAAGCAGAGAGGAACAATGGCTTCCTTGCATACTTTGCACAACATTTCAGTATTTATTATGTTTAATAACATTGTCAAAAAACATTTATAAATTAATAAACTTCAGAAGCACTCCAAAACATTCCACCAGTATGAAATAAAAAAGATGATAGCATAACATTCTGTTTTTCAAGGACTCCATCATGAGTGGGTGGGATTCAGCTCATCTTCAGCAATCTACAACGTAGATGTCTTTGAGACCTCTGATCTCTTTTAAAAAATGAAAAATGAATGCATGCAGAGAGTGATTCATGTAATTCTAAGAGTGATGTCTAAAATAAGCAAGATTTGTTGCGTTTTACAAGTGCCTGATTCTTCCCTCCCATTGCACAGGGAGTCCAGATGACTAGCTCTGGTGTAGGTGGCTACAGTGTAGACATTTATAGTTGTGGAAATTAAACTTGTTACACATTTCTCAAAGGGGTAGCCAAAAATGGATAACCAAATAAGGGATATCCTGGTGCTAAAGCTGTTCCTCACATAACTATTGACTTTTTCCAAAGTCACATAAACCCTTTCCTCTTCTCTTAGCAAACAAGAAAACAGTTTTTGAGAAAAGGTCAGGTCAGGTTTGTCATATGTTAGTCCACAGGGTTAAACAGAAGACAAGACTCAATATATTTTAAATTAAACAGTTCATTAATGTTCTATACATATATTGTGTAGAGGAGGTGTGCTATGTGTCATAGGGAATCGTTAAGTAAAGATATGTCTTTCCCATTCTCATGTGACAACTGTAGAATGGCTTTTCTGTTCAGATCTGTGGGCATTAAAGAAATTTGTCTCGGAATCTTTGGGAAAAAGTTATGTGTAGAGCTGCCAGAACTGGTCTTTGCTGCTAAAACTTCAGCACTGGGCAGAGGACATGTACTGAGAATGGGTTTGGCGGCTCCTTTGTCTCTTCCTCATTATCACTAGAATATGTGTGTAGCTCAGAGCAGGTCCTAAACTATTGCAGAAGATGCTAACGGACCCCTGAATACCCTTTAACCCAGAAGGGGATAAGGGGGAGGCTGTTTAACAAGAGAGTTGAAAACATTTCATGAAATATCTATTAATAATCATACTTACTTCACCAACATCAAGGAAGAGAAATGGCACTGCACTTCCACTCACTTCTCTATCCACTGACACTTTCAAATAGTTACAATTCTCATCTAACTCCTACTGAAATTCATTTGGAAACAAAAATTCCCAAATGTACACAGAAGGTTGAAGCTGGTTAATACTTACATCATATAGCACTCTGAACTGTTGACATGCCTCTGTATAGAGATCTACTATGTGGCATAATTCAAGGGGCTGGAAGAAGTGTAGTGCTGGAAGAAGTGTATGTGGCATAATTCAAGGAGCTGGAAGAAGTGTGTAGGAGAAGTTTGTGCTGGGGGGAAAGTGGTACTTCAAGGTACTGCTGCCTCTACCGCAGTATATGACCCAGATAATACATCAGGCTGTGCTTCATCCTGATTCTATTGAACGTGGGCTGCCCTTGCTCAAACACTGTCAGACAGGTTGATGGAATCTGAAGCATGGTCCTGTCTCTTATTTCTCCTTCTAGTCTCCTCCTTTAGTCTAAAACTGCAGGCATGGTTTTTGTGCTTAGCACTCTGGATGGTTGTGTAATGAAATGAGAATGTCCAGATATGGGCACATACAAAGTCAGGGGTCGTGAAGACTGTAATTTTTTGCTGAGTCACTAACAAAAATTACCTATGGGACTGGTGACAACATAATAAAAACTTAAATGAGTCACAGGAGAAAATCATGGACATTTGTTTTGGCCATGAAGCTTCTCAATTTTTTGTTCTCACTAGGTCTTCTTTCTTAAAATTTCATGGATAGTTGAGGCCCTTTCATCATTCTAGTTCTTACCTGCCAAAAGATCTTCCCTAAAACATATTACTAAAACAACGGATTGCTGTAAAAGTTTGAATCTTAGTTTTAAAAGTCATTGTCACTGTCTGAAAAACGTTACCTGGCTTTCTGGTCTAGTTATGCTGGACTTGTTTTTATCTTTATTTTTACCTTTGTCTCTCATTTTTTTTGAGGTGGATTCATTCTAAGTTTTGGAAAACTGTGAAAATTATATTGAAATTTATACCAAAAGGATCCAGTTCAGTAGAGGAGAATTAAATTCTTTGTTCTGGTATTGGTAAACATAAATTCCTGATTCAGGTAATACACTGTCACAGTGAAAATGTCTACAGGCCATGTTGTTCCAAAATACCAGTTACATAGCTCCAAAAAGGAGTTAAATGTGGATCAGCGCTTATTTAATGAAATTATGGACCAAACTTCTTGAAGAAATCAACCTTACATTTGCTGCAAATTGCTTGTGATAATTTAGGGAGTGTGCAGTCTGTGTTATGTCTGTCTGTGCCTTGAGTGGAGATAAGTAACAAGACAATGTTATTATAATTGTAATTATAATAATTTACAATTATTTCTTTGGAAATCCATATTTTTAATCTCTAAACTCTTCCTTATGTTCCATTTTCTCCTTGTAACAGAGTAGGTGGAACCGGCCACTTGTGTTATGACGATTTCTTGCATCTGGGCTGAAACTTCAGTTAATCTTTGACTCTACAAGCACTTCCAGGATAGAAGTTTCTGGCAGTGACAAACATGTGTTTTTCAAATGTTCTTTGTCAGTTTATGTCCATGAGATTTCCTGGAGATCCAGGTTTCCTCGACTTTCCGCTGTGTGCAGATTTGCATATAGCATTACTTGCTCCTGGCATGAAACTTAAAGAGAGGATTAGTACTGAACTTTTGTAGCAGGTCTTTAACTCTCTTCTCTGCATCTGCTCCTGATGAGAGGCTTAACTGTGAGACAGCAAAAGGATCAGGCCTCAGGAAAAGGCTGTTAAGACTTGATTTCATTTTGTGCCAACTAATTCAGTTCATATAACAACAACTTTCTTTTCTTTCTTATCCTTGCCACCCCCTCCCTTTTTGTGGCAAACAAAACTATTCCTTGAAAAAGCAAAGGAAGTTATGCAGATCCAGGTTATGTGTAATCAGAAATAACAAGGATCTTGGCAATTCTGAAACTTCTTTTTCCATCAGTACATTAGACCATTTGTGTAATTTTAAAAGACAGTTCTTGAAATAGATGCAAGCAGTGGTGAACTGAATCAAAACTTTTAACCGTATATTTCCTTGCTGCTCATGCTTTCCCTGCACATAAGTCATTTTAATTAAATTTTATCAGCTGATGTAATGCTGAAGAATACTTCTCTGCCTTGTTTGGCAAAAAAATACAGTTCCTGACATCTCCTCTCCTATGAGGACAGGCTGAGAGAATTGTTGCGGTTGTTCAGTCTGGAGAAAAGAATGGTCCAGGGAGAACTTAAAGCATCCTTCCAGTGCCTAAAGGAATCTACAGGAAAGTTGGAGAGGGACTTTTGACAAAAGCATGTAGTGACAGGACAAGGGATAATGACTTTAAACTGATGGGACAAATTTATATTAAGTATTAGGAAGAAGTCCTTTCCCGTGAGGGTGGTGAGGCTGTGACACATGTTGCTCAGAGAAGCTGTGGCTGCCTCATCCTGGCAGTGTTCAAGGCCAGGCTGGACAGTGCGTTGAGCAACTTGGTCCCTTCCAACTCAAACCATTCTATGATTCTGTAATTTTATATGAAAGCTCTTCAACCCCACCAGTACTTCAGAAAGCATTATTGCAGCTGTAGGCTGGCTTTTAGTATAATGCCTTCAGTTTAGCATAACTAGGTAATATTAATATAATTTATTCTTTCTACATTGGGTGACAGAGTGTGACTCTCTCCAAAACTAACTACTCAATTCAAGAAATGTGACCTGGTTTTGTCAGGTGATGGAAGATTTTTACATATCTGACATAACATGGAAGCTAAAACAAAGCCTTGAAGGATTAGGAACACTAAAAGAAAAAAAAAAAAAAAAAAAAAAGGGAAGGTGCACAACAGGCAAGAAGGCTTTGGAATGTGATGAAAAAGAAGTAGCAAGAATAAGGTTCCAGTACCTCAAGATCTGGTTACAAGCAGTGTTCCTCAGAAGGTAATGTTGGATCTAAGACTGTTAAATATCTTCATCAGCAAGAGATAATGGATCTAGATAATAAGAAAAAGCAAATTCTCTGTGAGTTTGTAGGTGATACCAAAATTGGGAGAGCAACTGGTACATGGGAGAGAGGGGCTGTTTTTTAGTGGAACATAGGCTGAAAAGTTGGGGTGAACTTCAGAAAGTTCAACAGACACAAATGCAAAGGCCTGCATCTGGGTCAAATAACTTCAGGTTGCCCTGTTAATTCTCTTCTCTTTTGCCCCATCCCTGTCTTTGTGGCTAGCTCAGCCATGGTTAGCTAAATCACTTCATCTGCAAATACATCAAAGAGGAAAGCAATCTACATCAGTAGCATATTAACCGCAAACAGGGGCAATTCGTGCTGCCTATGATCCAGGCATGTGATCCATATGCCTATGTTGCCTATGTTGCTGAAACTTTACCTCAGGTTGTTAACTTGTTGATCTGATGGAGGCTGATATATACAAGCCTGTGCTAACTCATGAAATATACTCAATCATGTGTGAGTAGTGCTCAGAAACTGAGAGTTCTCTGAACAAAGGTTTCTGTGTGTGGCATTTTGTTAAATAGCTAGGAGTTACCTGTACTCTGCCTCTGATTTATGACAGAACTTTAATGCATGCTTTTTTCTATTGCTTTCCTCCACCCTTGTTTCAATAAGATAATATTTTCCTGTGTGTTACATTTCCTTCTATAAGAAAAGATACTTCATATGCACAGATTCATTTTCAATAGGTTAATAATTAAAGAAACTCTTCTAATAAGTCTTAAAGAACTAAAGGCCAAAATCCTTGTTGTCTTTAGTCTTTAGGTTTCCATATTAAATTGCATAATTGAGATCTTCTATTATATTGACTTTACATGCTGAGATTAAAAAAAATATCTTTTTAAGTGTCTTACAACTGAAAATTTCAGGTTAGAGTAAGAATGAACTGTAATACAGAACAGCTCACAACAACATGCAGCATTCAGAGCTGCAGAAGTTCATCTGCACCCACATGCCTTAACTAATTGCTGCATGACTTAGAAATAATTCCTTCTAAGGCATGTTCAGACAAAAAATGGAAATGTGTAGTCTGTGCCAGCTTTGTAAAATACTCGCTCCACAAAAGAACTTTGCTGTACTATATTGTATAGTCCTTGTAAGGGCTGAGCTCTGGAGAGTTCTTACACTGTTTTGCAAGAGTTCTGTGCAGTAAATACTGTTGGTGCTCATGTACAAGAAGCATGCCCAGCACCAGGCCTTGTGTGGTTTCAGGCAAAATATTGTTCAGTTTATAGGGAAGGGAGTGTTTTTTAATGATGTTCACTGTGAGAGAGCTTTTAAAAGTAATGTTAGAAGCCCTAGTTCTGGAATTCTTTAACATTAGCTTATTCAGATTTCTACAGTGAAGTCTAGTGACACCTTTAAAGGCAAGGGCATTTTAAGAAGCTGCACAGGCCTGGTGAAAATGACACAGGGATATTGGGAGACCAGTGCTGGTGTGCATTCCATTGAATATTTAACATGCACAGTGCCCACTTTCACAAGTGCTCGACTAGAGGCTGTACAGAAAGCAGTAATAGCTTTAGAACCATGGTATGGATAATCACACAAGAGGTTTGGAGAAAAATAATGTGTTTAACCCATTTTATTTGTGACTATTCATGGATATGAGTGTGTTTGCCATTTTACTCTGAAAAAGGTCTAAAACGTCTTTCAGAATCAGTTTAAAATATTTCAAATTTAAGATGCCATGACTGAATGCACTGCATTATCTCCATTGTATTCTGTTGTTGAATATTTTAAATACCAATTTGAAAAATTCCTTTTACTAATGTATTGGCATTAGAATTTACTGTTGTAGGGAATATTAATTTCACCCATGTCTATTGGAAAGTACAACAGGGATGCAAAAATAACATCAGTGATTTCATTTTATATCTTATTTGAATATTTGTAGGGATTTCTGTTGTTTGTTGTGTGCATAATTATTTGTCTCCTCAGCAAGCTATACAAATAAGTGGGCCACTGTATGTCTGCTTTAAAACTGATTCTTAGGGCTCTGGAAAAATACAAAGTAAGTAACCTTCTTGAATGTTGTGAGGGTAATCCCAAGAGCAGTAGGAAAACAGGACCTCAGCTTTATATTGAAAAATATACACACAATACCTGAAAGGAGGTTGTAGTGAAGTGAGTGTTGGTCTCTTTTCCTAAGGAACAAGCTATAGAACAAGAGGAAATGGCATCAAGTTGTGCCAGGGGAGGTTTAGATTGGAGATTAGGGAAAATTTCTTCACTGGAAGGGATGTCACATGGGACCAGGCTGTCCAACGAAGTGTTAGAATCACTATCCCTGGATGTATTTAAAAAATGTGTAAGTGGCACTTAGGAACATGGTTTAGTGTTGGGCTTTTCAATGCCAAGCTAATGGCTGGACTCAACATCTTAAGGGTCTTTTCCCACCTCAGTGGATTATTCCCAACTAACCTCATGATTTCCAGAGGTAAAGAGGTATAAGAAAGAAAAAACTGTTGTCTTAAATCCCAGCGTTTGAGTATTTTGGAAAGCAAAGCCTCACGTGCTACTAGCTTCTGTTCCATTTTTGTTCACTGCTTTGCCTTTATGGGAGACTCAAATTTACTGCTGATTCTCCAGGACTGAAATCACCCCAGTGGGTTAGCCTAATTCTGCAGTGATATTCTAGAGCTTAAGCAGTTAGTTTAGCTCATTATAAAGAAAAGGGGTAATTTGCACTTCCATGTGGTAAGACAAAAATTAGTCTTTTATGTCTTAACTTTTTGTGTGCAGCCTGCAGCTGCCAACAGCGATCTCCATTTCAAAACCCAGAACCAATAATGCAGGCTAAATCTGATTTGAAAGCCATTGTGTTTGTATCTTAATTAACAGTTTAGAGGAATAAATTATTGTCTCTTCCTAGAAGCTGTCTCCTCAGAATATAGCTGGTAGTATTAAGCAGCAGCAGACTTAATTGAGAAAGGAAGTAGCATTTGCGCTAGCCAAATAGTTTGTCTGTTACATCATAGCAATTAGTCTACATCCCGCCATGCTACATGTCATTCAAAAATGTCAGACCGCATCTCAGGCTTTGATATCTTGAAATATGTATATATGTTTACAGAAAGAAAATTTTTATAGCCCCTATTACATTAAGTAAAGGAAAAGATAAAACACATTAAATAATAAAAAAAGAAATTATAATCTGTCTGATCTACCTTTACACTGAAAAAGAGGATAAGACAGCACATGATGAATAGTAAAATAAGATGAAAAATAAAAAAGTCCCTTCAGGAAAAAATGAATAGTTTTATCCAAGCAATAAGTCACTGGAAATAACCTTTACATTGAAATTTTAAGGGAGACTATTGCTATTATGGAAAGTTTTCAACAGAATTCAATAGGTACCAGAAGTATTTCTCTTTCTTGCAATAATGACAAACAAGTTCTCAGTGGAGGTATGTGCACTTAATTGTTCTTATTCCCTCAAGATATCCGTCTGTGGCAGGGAATGGTACCAGCTTCTGCTACACAGATATAACCAAGATCTGCCCTGGCACAGCAGATCAAATGCTTCACTAGGTGTGGCACACATTGCGTCACTGTCAGCCCTTAGTGGAGAGCTTTTGTGTTCCAGCTATTCCTCAAGAGTTACAAGTAAGCAGATGAAGAAAAAAGAGGAAAGCCACATAATATGAAAGAGCGAATACGTGATGTACACTTGTAGACTTGTCAATCTCAACACCTAATGGCAGGCATTGCTGGTTTCTCAGTACAATGTAGTTTTTCTGTCTTCATTTCAAGTCTGTATACTTCAGTACTAGATCTCTAGCAAGCAGAGCATAGTGCACCGATTACAATACTAAAGTAAATTTCACTGATATGTTACATGATAACAACAAATTCCACTTTTTGTGCCACCAGTTGTTAGAATTTAGGCACAGATCTGCAAGGATAAAAGGCTTCTAATTACTCCTTATGTTTCTACATTGGGGATATCCATTTTAGTTTTACTGTAACCTCCTAAACAGCTGAAAAACAGAGTGACTCTTTACGAAATGATGTATAATATTCCACAGAAAAGTGGATTTTACTTATATTGCTTCATCCACTAGAACATTTTTTTTGCTCATTCTGGAAAGAAAACACAAAACAATACTCATACTAACCCATTTACCAAGGAATGGTAATGGAAAAGAGTGTAAATAGAATCACATCACTGCTGAAAGTGGAAATGGGAACTCAATTCAAAAAAATGCAATCTCACTGAATCACAGCAGGCAAAAAGATGGATAACGGGATTGCTCAAACAAAATGGGGTTCTTGGCATAATGCCTTGTGATACCATAATTAAGACTTCAATTGCAACATAAGAAAATAGTCAGCAAAGGCTTGTAATAATATTCTGTAGAACTATTAAGCTTGTCTTTCAGTGTTCAGGCCAAATTTAGAACTTTAATTTGCTGGAAGTAATGATCTGAGAAAGCAGTGACAGATAGGAGTGTTATGGTTTGGGCCAACCTGCTGACCAGAGACAGAACTGTCTTTGCATCTGCTAGGTTTCTGTACTAAGTGCATTGGGAAATAATACAGTAAGAAAGGCAGGAAAGAGAAATGTGCTTGTTGAGACAAGATTTCAAAATGCCTGTCTTATTACCTCATTCCTTCATGATGCACCATATTCCATGAACATTTCAGGAAAATTATATTAACTCCACAAGTTGCTTCTCTCCCTAGTGCTGGAGAATAACTGCAAGTGAGCTTTCCCACCAGTGAGGGGAAATGCTGCCTAAATACCTGTTTTAGTTCTTGAATTTTCTGAATGAGAAAGACTTCAGACATTCAGTAGTGCAGCGATTAACTTTTTTATCCCATCTGGTACTTATTTCTACCATGTATTGAAGAAGCTTGAATCAGGCACACTTTGGCATTAAGATCATTGAAAAATTGAAGGTTTGGATTTTCACACCTGAGGTTGGGAAGCTCAGACATCTCACATTGCTACAGACAAACTAAAAAATGAGGGAAAACCTGAGAATTACGAGTGTAAAGACTACAGCTGCAGCAGGTTAGATTAAATGGTTCAAAATACATTGGTTTTGAATAGTGGAATAATTCTAATAAATACTGTCAACCAGATTTTATGTGATACGTTATTCCCATACATTGGAATTTGGAATGATTTGCATGTTTCAGACATGTGTCAAACAGAGGGACTGACTGTTGGAGTCATACAAATTTCTTGAATGCACAAGATTTGCTCTTTAGCAAATCTTTAGCAGCAAATTTGCAGCAATTTGCTCTTTAGCAGCAAATCACATTTTTTAGCAGCTGTTGAAAGTTTAATTTTAGAGTAACAGTAAAAATAACATGCCTATTGTTTTAAATTGTGAACTGAAAAGGTGCTTGTTGTTCCATCCTAATGATGGTGACCCTCAAAAGGAAAATCTTAGTTTTCTCCTGAGATCTTATTGCAGTTGAGGTATGGTTTTGATTGCTATAAAAAACAACAAGCTCATTAATCAGTCTCTTTCCTAAGGCTGTCATAACCTCAAAGACAACACTCAAGACTTTTTCTTTCAGGGCTCCAGTTAAAGGCAGCATAAGAGAATTATAAATCACTAATAACCATGCTTTAGCAGTAGACATACAATTTTTCTTTCCTTTGTTGAGTGTAGTCTATGTTTCACTGCAGTATTGATTAATTTTCTTCCCCTTCAGAATGGTCTTCTATTTCAAAATAAAATGTTTCGAGCTTTCTTTGTGGTCTTGTTTTTCAGAAATATTATTCCTTTAATACCTTTCCTTACTACCACTTTTTATAGCTTTTTACTTTTTAAGAAGAAGCAAAGATACTCTTATGCCTGTTATTTCAAAAGCCTTCCAAAGAGTTTTGGTGTGCTCATGATGCCAAAAAAAAGGACAATATAAGCTTTTACATCCATTGCACATTGAAGTAATGTCATATTATCTTTTGTTGTCTTTCTTTTCCTCTCTATTATTTTGATCAGTTGAAGCTAATCACTTCCTCTTTACATGATGCCTTCTATGCCAAAAGCTGATAAAGTAATGGAAATCAAATTTGATCACACTGAAACTTGCAAAAAATCTGCTATTGAAAATGGATGAAACTTCAGCAGAAATTGTGGGCATTGCAAAAAGGTAGGGTGGGAAATGTGAAAAATTTACTGACTGAATAGTTAGATAAGATGTGCTATAAGACTGATGGGAACATAAGGTCCTTCAAAATGCAGTTCTTAAGGAGGCTCAGGAAAATTTGTTAGACTGCATGGTACTGAGCCAGACATGTTTTTAACAGGAACACATGACAGTGTAGCAGCAGTCACAGTAAAGAGACAAGTTAAAAGAAAATGCAGCTTGTTCTTCAGTTGCTCTTCTTGGAGCAGTTCCACTTTATATAAAATATTGAATATTCATTGAACCAGAGACAACTAGTGAAAGGAGGAACTTCACCACCCAGTAGATAAGAGTACTCATTTGGGAAGAATGAAGTTCAAATCTCTGCTCCAAAAAACATTAAATTATTTATGCAATCAGAATTCAACAGGATAACTTCAGTCACAACTTGTCACATCAGTTTAGAAGTTAGAACAGCTACTGGGGAGACAGGGGACCAGAAAGTTACGATGCTAAATAATGCATACCAAGGCTTAAAACTGGGTCTTTTGCTTCCCAAATCAGATCCCTAATCATTAGGCTTCTCTGAATGACTTTGTACCTATTACTCCTTTTTTAAGTAAAGATTTTTGTATGCATCTTTAATATTATTTTCAAATATCTTGATTTTATCATGATGTGGAATACGAAAATCATAGTGTCTAGAATGCTTTTACAGCAAAGGAATAAATGAACTTTCCGAAGCTAGGTATTTGCTATTTGATGGTGTGAGTGTGTTTTGGAGTGTGTTTCCCAAATGGCACCCTGTTGTCAGGAAATACACTTACTGTGAGAAGCTTTTCCAGTGCATCTGTAACCATTATGATGAATACACATCTTCAGATAAAATAGAGCTGCTCTATTTTCCTAAGCCACTTAGGGTTGAAATGATGACACATGAGCATGATTCTTAGATAGAATGTTGAAGTGGCTATTTATGTGCAGGAGTGTGACTAGATCATGGCATGAAGGATCATAATTTTGAAATAACATTTTAAATAGAACCCACATCAGTAGTGAGTGAGCTTTTTTCCACCTACTAGATGCATTTTCAATCAATCCATCCTGATGGTTGCCAGTATTATGAATACCAAACAACTTAATATGTTTTTAGGGGAAGATGCTTCTTATGCTACATCCTGCCTTACTATTCTTTCCCTGAGCAGGAAAAGAATGTCACAGCAGTAAACATGAGTGAACAGCACACACAATATTACTAATATATTAACTAATTTTCACCCTCTGTGCTTCAAATATGACAAAGAAAAATTTCCTGACTTCAGTTAATTTTTTCAATTTGTTGTAAAGCATTCCAAACAATGCTAGTTGTAATCCTTCCCCCCAAAGTCTCTGAAGTTTTTCTGAATCGCATCCATACTCTCACACTGAGTGCAAATGTAAACACTGCAACCCATGTTTTGTAGCATGGAGTATTTTTGGTGAAAGCACCTCTAAGATTTTTGGAGAAGTATCAGTTTTTAAATTACTGAAGAACACTGGAAAAATTAAAATTTGAGATAAAGGAATAACAACAGTGTGACCTGAGAGTTTTCCATTATGTCTCTGAATCCAGTGTTTGGACATCCAGCTTTACTGTACCATTTGCCATGTACAGTATTGAATGTCATCCAAAATCCTTTATATGACATTAGTTCTATTTTTTGTATTATCATAATAGAAAAGGTTTTTTACATAGACACAAATAATTCCAAAGAGGCTTTCACTAATATCGGCTGCCTTTTTGAAGATATGAAGCATTCCATAGATGCAATTTATCTAACGGAAAAAATGTACCAGTGCTATCTGTATGAGGACTGGAACAGAAAATAGATCATCTCTATTTTTTGTTTTTAGCCTCTTCTGATTCCCTTTGCATATTCTCATTTTGAATATATTTGTGAAAATTTTGTTTTTATTTTTTTATGTGTTAAAAACCTAATGCAGTTTTTAGTTTTACATTATATGATTGGTATCTGATGGCTGCCTTCACCTATGTGCCTTCCAATTTTATGTTCTTCCATATTTTTAAATAAGTAAAATGCTCCTGATATGTCAAATAGTGCTTATAAGTCTCTTACCCGTAAAGCACTCTCAATACATACCCTGTATTTCTTCTTTTTTTGGGTCACACCTTACTGCTGTGCTTTGAACACTTCTTAAATTGTAGCTAGTGGTCCTTGAATCCTTGGGCTATCTATCAAGAAATAATATCTATCAATTCGCATGTCTCAAGTCTGCTTTTCTGTAGGACACTACCCTTCTTCTGACGTTTCAATTTCCTAGATTAATATATAATTTCTCTTTAAACTCGTGCAATTATTTTCCACCTTCATGTAATTATTCAATTCTTCTTTCTTTAATCCTTTTCCTTTGTCTTATCCAGTTGCCTCTTAGCAAGTTTGCTTAGGAAGGTATTTGATTTTTATTGATGCTGCATTAGACTTATTACATATCTCCAATAGGTAACTAGATACAGAAATCTACCAAGACATTACTCTTCTTTCTTCACACTTGAGTTTACCCTTTGAATTTTTTCTGATGCCCAAAATAAGTACATGTACTGAAAAAATATATTCCTGGATTTTCCCTTCTGTTCTTTGCAAATAATTTGTACTCTTATACCAGTACATATCTCACAGTTTGTTCTACCACATTTCCTTGATGTCAGAGCTGCCATGGCTTTGGCTGCATGCTCAGCTTTTTATTGCTTCTCTTTGTTTCCTACACTCCTTACATATGTAAAGACATCAGAATGTGGTCCAGTAAGTCTTATTCTTATCTTTCATATGTTCTTTTTGAGGTTTTCTTTTTTTCCCTAGCAGCTAATTCTCTGACAAGGCTATTTTACCGTATTTCACTCTCTTCTAGTCCTTTACCACCTACACTTCTAAATTTTTAAGGCTTTCCTTTCTAGAACTGGGAATTAGTACCTGGTCATTTCTCTCCTCCTTGAGAGCAGAGCACAACTTTTTGCTACAGGTCTTCCTTCCTGGGATGTTCTTTGTCAAGGAGGCTAAAGCTTTCTAGTTGACCTCGGTGTAAAACAGTCCTGTTTCCTGTCCTGAGTTCAGGCAGTAGCAGTCATTTTTCTCTTTCTTAGTAGCTGGTGGAGTGTTGTGTTTTTGGCTTTCGGCCTGGGAACAGCACTGATAACACCGATGCTTTTAGTTGCTGTTCAGCAATATTTAGTCTGACCAAGGGCTTTCTGAGTCTCATGCTCTGCCAGGGAGAAGGGGAAGCCAGGAGGAAACAGAGACAGGACACCTGATCCAAACTGACAAAAGGGGTATTCCATACCACAGCATGTCATGCCCACTATATAAACTGGGGGCAGTTACCTGAAAGGGTTAGATCACTGCTCGATCAGGCTGGATATAGGTCAGTGGGTGGTAGGTGATTGTATTCTCTTCCCTTATTATTTCCCTTATCATTATTATTATTGGTGGCAGCAGCAGTGGTTTGTGTTATGCCTTAGTTACGGGACTGTTCTTATCTCAACCCGTGGGAGTTACATTCTTTGGATTCTCCTCCCAGTCCCTCCGGGAGCAGGGAGGAGAAAGGGGGGAGTGAGAGAGTGACTGCGCAGTACTGAATTATGAGCTGGGCTTAAAGCATGATATTTCCAAAATGCATTTGTATCTGACTGACCTATACTCATGTGTTTATTTCTGCATTTATTACTCCAACTGAGCTTCCAGCGTATTGAAGTCACTTCTCACTTGCTATGTGTCACCTCTATCCTGTTGTTAATACTCACATGGAATATGTGTGTACCACTACGAGAGCTGGATTGACTTAATATGACAGTCCTTGCTCTTCAGGAGACAAAACCTCTCCCTGAATTACAGGTCAATCAGCGGGCAGGTTGCTTCACTGCTCACTGGGGAACTTGTAGCCTGCTCTACCATTTGTTTCTCCTTTTGGAATTGTGTCTGTAGCTTCTTATCTGCTACTAAAACTCATTCCTCCACCTTGATTGTCATGGTTTCCTATTGTTTTTTACAATAGCAATAAATAGTTCTTGAAGCCACTGACAAATCCACTGGGGTAAAAACTGTGTATCTGCTTGCTGGTGGGCCAGGCAGTATCTGTACTTCTCAGCTGAAACACAAGTGTTTTTCTCCTGATACTGATGCAGATGGATATCACAACATGACTTCACAAATCTGTCTCCCTATGCATTTGGGTTGTGGGAGAAAAAAGTTAAAAAATATTCTAACAAGATCTTATAAATTTCTGTGCTATGCTGCCTGGTAGGCTTCCTTTTTCTCATGTGGGACACAAAGTTTGAAGAGCTCCTGCAAAGTCTTATAGCTTTGGGAATACATTACCTTGACTGTGTTGATTCCATTCTCCCTTGTGATGTATATTCATTTGCTGTCTTTAGTAGTTTACTAAGGGCAGAGGCATTAAGACAATGTGTATGTGATAAAAATGCATATATGGTACAGATGACCCAGAGATGCTAACTTTGTTTAGAATGTCTCAAAAATAACAAGAGAGCAAAACATATATAAATTACATATATGCAAAATACATAAATACAGAGGGAAAAAGATTTGTAGAGACGCACTATCTCTGAGTCAGCAGAGATTTGTGATGTAGAGCTCAGATCTCTGTTGCAGAGAACTGCCAGGGAGTCCCTCTGGGTTTAAGATTTTTGCCTTGAAATAGTCACTATTAGAAGGTGTTTCTGAGTTGGTGCTTCATATCAGATAAATTTTTAAAATTGCATGAACTACATCACAGTGGAAGACATACATGCACACGCTTCGTATCCCCAGATGAACAAAAAAACCCAGGCTAATCATATGATGACCTTAAGCTGTTAAAGATTTCAAACTATTCTTATAGAATGTTACTTTAGCATACATTTGTCGTGGTTTAAGCCTCTCATGCAGTTCGCTCACTCACTCCCCCCTCTTTCTTCCCCCCTGCTCCCAGGGGGATGGGGAGGAGAATAAAAAAAGAATGTAACTCCCACAGGTTGAGATAAGAGCAGTCCAGTAACTGAGGTATAACATAAGCCACTGCTGCTGCCACCAATAATAATAATGAGGGAAATACAAGGGAAGAGAATATAACTGCTCACCGCCAGATGACTGAGCCGTGAACCCATTCTTCCGGGTCCCTGCCCCCAGTTTTTACATCCTGGGCATGTCATGCTGTGGTATGGAATACCTCTTTGGCTAGCTTGGGTCAGGTATCCTGTCTCTGCTTCCTCCTGGCTTCCCCTCCTCCCTCAGAGCATGAGACTCAGAAAGTCCTTGGTCAGACTAAACATCACTGCAACAACTAAAAACATTGGTGTTATCAGCTCTGTTCCCAGGCAGAAAGTCAAAAATACAGCCCTGCACCAGCCACCAAGGAGAGAAACGACTGTCACTGCTGAACCCATGACAGTATTTTAGTATGGTTTTGGAGTCATCAGATCAGGTGTTTATTTCGATTCTTGCCTTCTGACTATCTCTGAAGAAGTTACTCAGTAGAATACTAATATCCTTAACTTGCTATAAAGCATTAATTGATAAATTAACCATTTAAGGGCTTGTATGATAAAACCGTAACACGGAGTTGATGTATCTCATTGCTGAGAATCAAACTCTGCCTTACGCTCACAAAAAAAGCAGATGACGCAACTGTTGCAGGATGCTGTGTTACACTGAACATCAATACATAATTTGAGCTAAACCTAGCTAAAGTTGACATGGCACTATGGTAACAATACTTTAAACTTATTTATTTATTCTGTGACTTAACCATGCACAATGTACAATTGTTTTATTCCAGATAAAAATATTTTGGCATTTTATTAATTCTCAGTTACATTTCATAGAATAGTAGCATGTTTTGGTTGGGAAGGGACCTTAAAGATCATCAAGTAAGATAATTTTCATTAGTTTTGTACAAACCCATAGGTAAAATAAGAGTGGACATGAATCTGTTTTCAAAAAGTCTGATTTTTTCACAGAAACACAGGTATCTCATATGTTTCTACTGCCTATAATTATATTCTGAAAAATGTGCACTGCTTCACCATTACATAACTTTTTTCTCCTTTTCCAACACATCTCTCCTGACTTTCTTTTTCTTCAGTGAATCAAGATGCATGTTTACAATACATGTGGCAAAGAAACTGAATGTCATTTTAAGATACTCTGTTGAAGTTACACTTTGCATGAACTGGTATTTTTCTACAGTTTGGTCAAACACTTGAAAGAGAGCTTGGTCATGCTTTAAATATTCATTTTCTGGAGAGTCTGTTGAGCCTGCGGAAATTGTAAATAAGAATGCAAGTTTGCTTTATTTGTCTCCACAGGTTTCAACATGTGATTTTTGGAGCATTTTTCATGTGTTAATGACTTGAGATTCACACCACTCCATGGAGAAAAGACAGCATTATCCCCATTTATTAGTGCAGGAAATGAAGAAACATGTGCGGGTTATTTAAAGGTATTAGGTGTCTGCCTACATGATGAAGTGCTGAAATGTTTAAAAAAGATTTTGGCCCACTGAAACTTGATGATTTAGTCAAGAACATGCAGGAAATCTGTGGCCATGCCAGGAATCCAGAACTCCTAATCCCCAGGGCTCTAGTCATAGTCCTTCTTCTAGCACTGACAAGACAGTGTGCAGCCGCTGAGGGCAAGGAGCCCCTGTTTTTTTCAGTGTCTATGTCCAACAGGGAAAGAGTTGAAAAGAAAGTTCGGTTTGAACAGCAGATTCTTACTGCAGCCATGCCATGTCTATTGGCATTGGTGGAAATAACATCTTTTTTTTTTATACTGACAGGATGAGGCTCTTATTTCTATCTGTGTTGCTTTTGAAAGAAAATATGTTAAATATGTAATAAGAGAAGGACGAAAAAGTACAGATAAATTCTGTTTGCATTTTTAATTCCTTTTTATGAAAAGCTGACTTCAATCTTTGTGGGCCTGCAAAAGCTGGTGGATTCAAGTCTAATAGCTAATTTAAAATTTTCCATACATATTCTTCAGAAGAGAAAAATCAAATACTTTAATCTTTTCATATGTTTTGGGGGAGGAATAAGGAGTTAGATGAAAACAACCACTTAAACAATTTCAGAGATTTATGTAAAATAATAATGATGAAGTAAACTCACTTAAATATTTACAAGACTAGCCTGGGAACCAAACTATGGGAGAGCAAAGGTTTATGCAAGTCTTTTTTTTTACCTAAAAATTGAAATATAGCCTCACATTAACTTATGATAATACCCAATTATGAAAGAAAAAATGATATTAAAATGCAATTTCTTCTTAAGCCATTATCCTGTGCACATCACTGACTCAGTGTAGTGAAGTTTAGGCAGGGCTGTCCACTTCTACAGACTAAGTGTTCAGTCTTTTAGTTTCTGCTGAAAAGTGGATTTCTAAGCACAGTTTTTAGAGGGAGCTACTACTCCACACCAAAACCCTGATTGAATGCTAAGGCTTTCACCATCTTTTGCAGTTGCAAAATTCATTCATCTAAGCACTCCCAAATCGTGAACCCTTCCCAAGAAATGGAACATATAAGAGGGCTAAGATTTTGGGAACATGCTGATGTTTAGGTTTGTTCTACTTATTGCCCAGCATTTGGAGCACAGTAATGGATATAAGAGGCTGAGCTTTGAATCCTTATGCTGTCTCTTAAGAGGCAGGGACTTAAAACTGGATGCCCACATGTGATAATTGTTTGGTTCTTGTCTATTCTTGAGTCTTTCTAAATGTTTTGGAGATGTTCTTCTTTATAAATAATTAAATATTCAATGAAGTGAAACTGCAATCTCTTGTTCCCACCTCAGTGCCCTAACCACTGAGCCTGAAAGTCCTTGTCTACTCAATGAATATTTAATTATTATCCCAAGTGGACTAATGCCAACAGATTAAGAGCTTTTCTGTGATACCCAATAGTCTGGTGGGTGGGATGCACTCCGGGGATGTTTCTTGTTCCTGATTCACTCAGGGGCTTGGAAAACAAATTTCTGATGTACAAAAGGATTACCTGATGTTGGAGTAGGTCCCTCCACATCTTTTTTTTTGCTTAAGCTTGAACAATTGACTCATGGGAGGAGTCTCAGAGGTGTTCAAAATGAAGCATGTCTGTAAATGTTTTGTGGTGAGATTTCAAATAGTATTTTAATTAGTAATGTAGAAGTTGAAATTATCAATTCCACATTACATGTTATTTGGCTTATAAATAGGCAAGAACACCTACAGCATAAAAAAATCAAAGAAAAAAGCAAAGGTGAAGTTGAAGGCTGTTTCTGAAAAAGGTTGTGGGGTAGGAACTGCAGCTGAGAAATTAATGCAACCCATAGCTGTTTGAGGAGCCAAGTGAATCTTTGGCAGCAGGCTGGCCAACTTTGTGAAGTGGACTTTAAACTGAAGGACTGGAGAGACAGGGTCCAATGTGTCAGCGCTTATGACATTGTATCCAACTGGGGAACAAGCTAGACCAACCCAAGCAGAAATAAATGTTCCCTAGCTGCCTCCCAAAATGAGAACCAGAAGGCAACCCGCCTCAACGATGCATATGGCTGTGGTAGACCCTCTTGCACTCCTCCTGGGAAATATCCATGCTCAATGAACTTTCTGAAATGTCTCTATACCTCTACACCAATGCACACAGCATGGGGAACAAACAGGAAGAATTAGAAACCTATGTGTTTGCAGGGCCATGATCTCATTGCAATTACAGAGACATGGCAGGATAGATGGCATGACTGGAATGCTGTCATGGATAGCTACATACTTTTTAGGAAATACAGGCCAGCAAGATGAGGTGTTGGAGGTGAGGTGTTGGAGTTACTTTTTATGTGAGAGTGCAACAGAAATGTATTGATCTCTGCCTACGGGTGGATGAAGAATGAGTTGAGAGCTTACAGATAAGAATTAAGAGGTAAGATAGCATGGGTGGTGTTGCTGTGGGTGTTTACTACAGACCACCTGATCAGGAAGAACTTGATGAGGTCTTTTACAGGCAGCTGGAATTAGTCTCATGATCATGGGCCTTGGCTCTCATGGGAGACATCAAATACTGTGATAGCTGCTGGAAGGACAACACAGATAAGTGCACACAGTCCAGAAGGTTTCTGCAAAGCACTGACAACTTTCAGTCCTCTGCAACCTGCTTTAGGTGAACCTGCTTTGGAAGGGGAAGTTGGATCAGATGATCTCTAGAGGTCCCTTCAAACTCCAACCATTCTGTGATTTGTGACAGCTGTTCAGGAACAAAGACAGTGCTGAAAATCAATAGCTTTGAAAAACATAAGCAAATAATGAGAGACAGCAAGGTAAATGGAAATATCTGAGCTTGCAGCAAGGTCTCTAGGGTTGCATTTTATCCTTGCTTATTTCTTCAGTCATATCTTTTTTTCCTCATTGATATTTTCTTTTTTGTGATGGAGACAGCATATTAAGTATTAGATTTCTACCTTCAGATACAGAGTGAAGTGGATAGCTGACACTATCTTGGGTTAGTGATGTCTAGATACTTTCAGACTGTGTATATACCTACATCTTTATGTGACAATAAAGTGCAGTAGAAACTAGTTATCAAGTATCATTATTCAGATGGAAACGGAAGCTGTTGCTGAATTGCATCTCCTGCTAATATCATTTAAATTTGAGATATGGCAAGGAAAAATGCTTCTTGAAAGGACTGAAAATACTTAGGGTAAAACAAAAGAGTGAAAAATCTTAATTATTTGACAATATTTTTTAATTGGTATGTCTGACTTTTATAACCTGATAAACTATTGTCGTGCTCAATTTGGATTAGCTGACATATACTTATTATCAAGTTTTTCAGATCTGCACTTCTCCAAATGATTTTAATATGCTTGGTCTGGCCTTTGTCATTGAAATGCCCTTCGCCACTTTTTTATTTCAGTTTGTGCTATTTATTTTTAGCAACTTTTATCTGGTTTTAGCTTTCACTTATTTCTTTTCACCTAAGCAATAATGCATGTTGGCTACTGTGCCTGTACCTGTACCTCAGATCTGTTGTTACCAGAAAGTTATTTAATAGAGAAGGACTGGCACTGGATAAGAAAACCACATGAAAAATATTTGCACTGATGGTTAGACATCCACCCAAGCCCATTATTTTCTGTTCTCTCTCAGGTGTGAGAGAGCACTGGAAGTTGTGGTGAGTCTAAGAACAGCCACCCTGATGGATTTGCAGGCATACCGATCTTAACAACACTTTGCTGGGCAGAAAAGCTCTCAATACTTCTCAAAAATTTGCATTTGGGAGGAATGTGACAGTTGTATTATGGGAAGTTATGGAAGTCTCATAAGCAGCAAAACCAGTCTGGGTTGTACTAATTTTGGCTGCTAAAATCTCAGCAAACTACGACTACATTCAAGTCTTCCTGCTGTCTTACCAGAGGTGAAGAACACTGCGCAAAGCCCAGTGTACTCAATTTACGGTTCTGTCCTGTAACTTCCCTCACCAAGGAATTCTGCACAAGTGATGTAGAGTCCATCTGACTCCTGCTAGCACAGAAATGAATGCCAAAAGGAACCTGTATTTCTTCTGTACAACGTGTCCTCAAAGGAATGAGAAAAATAATAAAAGTAGGTATTAGCATTAATTGTAACTGAAAACTAGTAAAGCAAGATATACTGCACAAGGGGATGACAAGATGAAAGCTTTGTCTGCACAAGATAAATTTGTTTTCATGGTGCCTGTGGTTTCTCTTAGCTTGTGTTACCTCTCTCAAAGGTGAGAGCGGAAAATAAGGACTCCAAATGCAGGGAAATTATGTGAAAAAATGTCCATCTTGGTTTTGCACTTTCTTTTAAGATTTCTGTTACGAAACATAAACCCTAAGAAGCCTGCAGTATTTCAAACACAGTAGGGATAAACTGCTGTGTTGCTGCAGAGAGAAGAAATTAATAGGGGACAAATAATTCAAAGCAAAAGTGTTAGATGTCTTGCATTATGGAGTGTGATCATGAACTCCTGGTTTGCAAAAACTTGCCTGCATGTATTAAATTTCCTACTGTGTATTCTCCAGGATACTGTCAACAGCTGAAGTAGAAAAAGTCAGCTGTTGTTCAGTGCAAGTATAGACACACACAGCTGATACTCAGGTTTGCATTCATTGTTCAGAACTTGTAAAGTTCAGGTATAGAACTACAGAGCACCTGTGGTAAATGTTTTGTTTCTGTCTTCCTTTATGATTATGTTAAAAAACAGTTCAACTGCAGTCATAAATATGCAATATTATATTTTCTAAGGTAGACAGGGCCTGCTGTTTTCTGGCACCTGTGAGTTTTGAAAAGCAGCTTGCCTACCATACATCTGATGTGACTGTTCAATCTTCTTAGAACCAGTTAAACTCCTTTGTCCAGAGGGCTTTCAAATTTGCATCCATTTAACAACCACCAGCTATAGGTTTTAACTCTACAAAACCTCTGTGTAAGCTCCTTCAGTGGTACTAACTAAATGTAGTTTTCTACCAAGTTCTACCTTTTATGAAACAGGCTGCAGGTTATCAACCTAAATGTAAAAATGCCTTATTTCTAGCTTTTTTTTTTTTTTTTCATAGAATCCATTAGGTGGATTGATTAGTTAGAATTTAGCAGTAGACTGACAGATTTTGTTTTATACTTTCAATTAGAGACCTGCTCATACTGAAGTATGAACTTGTCTATGATGGAAAATATCAGTTTGTATGACTCACTCTTTTCCCTCCTTATAGCAAACAAGATAGATAGCATTTAAATACTTGAATTGCCTTAGGCTTTAAGTCTTCTGCTTACTGAAGTTTTCCATATTAAAGTGTAATGTAATCTATCTTATTTTATGGCATTATAATAAGCTGGATTTCTGGTTATTTAGGGAGCACACAAGTCTTGACAATTAAAAATAATTGTTTATTTGACATCAGAGCATTTCATTTATCTACAATTAAGTCTTACAGGATTTGTGAATTTATTTATATAAATATCTTCTATCAATAAAAGTAGAAAGGACTGGATATCCTGAGCTTGAGACTTTGAAATGAATTTTTCTCCTTTATTTTATTACCACTGTCTTATCTTGCAAGATAGACTGATGCTAGTATAAGATATCAGCAAGACAATATTGTATTTTAATGTTATCATAATGTGAATATCCATTCCAGGATTTCTGCGAAAATCTGTTCTTGTGTACTTCTCAGACAGCCCTACTGACTTCTAAAAGTGAATGTTTATGATAATGCAGCTCTTTGGCCATAACAGATAGGCCTGGAAGAATATTCCTGGGATTGCAGTTAACCATCAAATGGACTCCTTGTCCAGAAAGACAAACTTCACACTTGAACTGTAGACTGATCGCAACCTCCATACACCCCCAAACACTTAATAATGAATTGAAGACACTACACAAGCCTGCTCTGCAGAATTACTGGCATGCCTTTGTGAATCCAGTGGATATCTGCTGAGCCCACTGAGAAACAGCCTGACCTTAAACCTGCAGATCCCAAGAAAGCCAACTGTTAACTTAAAGACATGTAGTTTACATGCCAGTGTTGAAATAGTGTCTCCAGGCAATCTCTATTAAAATTCCTCTGTGAAAGCAGAGGTAAGGGGATTTCCTTCCTCCTAAAGAAGCCATTGCTTTGATGAATACTGCTATATTGTCCCTTTCAACAGCAGCTCATTCTGAAGGATCAGGTCAAGAGGAATTTTTTTTTTTATTTTATCAAATGCCAGGATGTTTTAAAAACCTGGAATGAAACTACCTGCAGCCTCCCAGCAAACATATCCTTCCCTTTCCTTTGCTTTATCTAAAACACTAAACCACATGCTGATGGAGAATGTGCTAGTTCATTTAATCATGCCTTTTTTAAAGGAAAAGTCTGCAGTTGCTGAGGGTCTATCCTCCTTTATGACTTTTTCTGTCCCTACCAAAGGTGATGGGAGGTCTGACCAAAAAGCACAGGATTTCACTCTCAATTGGCAATGTTACTGCCATCAGGCTACCTGTTTGGTCCTGCGTGATAGACCTGTCTCAGCTAAATAATAGATGACTGTTAAGCATTATGAACTTTTTGCCAAATTACTTTTGCGAAACCCTCCTGTGTGCAAAAGCCCAGCATTATGGATCCTACTGCTTCAGTCGTGTTCATAACTTTAGTTGCACGTGAAGGTTAAAAGGGAATGAATGGAGCAGCTCCCCGGACTTCATGGGGAATCTCCTGAGAACTTCTTAGTCAACCTGAAATCAAATCAGTCTTTGTAACTAATTAAGATTTAAACAGATCTAAGCAGTAAGAAAACACTTAAATAAATTTTCCTTGTATGGAACCCTGTTTTATATTTTATATGCAAATCTTTGAAGGACTTCAGAGCATGCTGAACCTTCAGCCCCTGTTTTTTCAGTATTTTTTCAGGTACTAAATTCCTAGATTAGTCCCTTAATTTCTCCATCATATTCCTTTGCCGTTGTTCCTTATGTGCTGATTCCACAGTGTTGCTTAAAGTCTTTCATAAGGTTTAATTTCCAGTGCCAGCGTCTGATTTGTACTTTCTTAAAAAAAAAAATTTGCTCTATAAACTGCACTTTATTCTTTTAATCTTCTCCCACCTCATCAGAAAAGTTAGAGGAAATGTGCTTTATGGAAGATTGCCACTACTGTTCACTTGTTCAGGGACAGCTGTTTTTTAATGTCTGCCTCTAGTAGTGGGTGAATGTACTTATTACACCCCTGCATTACTTTATGCAATCAACATGAC
The DNA here is from genome assembly GCA_024733675.1 of Psilopsiagon aymara. Taxonomy (NCBI): domain Eukaryota; kingdom Metazoa; phylum Chordata; class Aves; order Psittaciformes; family Psittacidae; genus Psilopsiagon; species Psilopsiagon aymara. The sequence continues at coordinate 2,625 of JANRGW010026790.1, read as the reverse complement.
ATAGTATGCAGTCAAAAGACAGTAATATACATTCAGATTTCTAAATCAAACATAAACGTGTTATCTTATACATAAAATACAAAAAAAAATTACATTTTGTTTTCAATACTTGGGTGATGTTTTCCTATCCTATGAAAATCCTATCTGCCCATGCCATTTGTGGTTGAGCTTACCAAACAGCGTTCATTTTATCACCTTGATGCTTGGTATAGGTGTAGAACATAGTCAATTCTTGCACTCTCTCCACTGCTTGTCTGAGCAATCTGGGTACTATACGTGTCTGGGCATGTACAGTACAGACTAGAGTCACAGGATGAGGACTGTGATTTTTTTTATATGATTTGCTACGCTAATGGCATCAATTTTAAGGAAAGGTACAGAAGAATGTGTGCATTACACATTCACACAGGTATGTATAATTAGGGCACAAAGTTAGAAGAAAATATCAAATATTAAAACCCAAATCCAAAAACAAAACCCAAACTCTTCCTGGAATTGTCCCACTGATTCTATGCAACAGAATCATTTCCTGAACAGGGATTTGCATTTTTATTTTGCATGTCAATCACATTTTGCCATGAGTTTAGAGTTGAAATCAAACTGGTTTTTCCTACCTAATAACTACTACAGATTAGATTCATTCTGGACTTAAATAGTTTTTTGGGAAGCCTATTGCGGGTGCGTTCAAATTTTAGGTCCTTTTTAAGAATTGCAATATCTACTGAAGAATGATGGGTTTATTGGTGTACAGTGAAATCATTCATTCATTGATCAAAATAAACGTTAAGAGTAATTGGAGATATGAAGTTTAAATACTATGTTAAATACTAGATAGTGTTTCAAGTCCTAGTGGCTGACTGGATTTAAAACTTTTTTTTCTCAAAGGTCATACAAGATGCAGCATAGACAAAATGCTACAACCATGGCAAAGGCTGCTCTTTATGATATTTGTCTTTGCTTAACTAAAAGTAGCTTTAGAATAGATTCAGATAAGCTGGTACTTATATCTGTGCTTGGGAACTCTTTTTCACAGATTGCATGAGGGCTTAGAAATTTATTGAAATAAGGAAAAATAATTGTTTCATATCTACATATATATGTATATAAATGCTATACACACATAGAATACTACTGTATTCCTGTATGACAGAGTTAGATCATTGCATCAGGAAGAGAAAAATAATCTTATTAAAGTTTAATTTAGATGAAGCACCTTGAAGTTTTGAATACCTCCATGTAAAATGAAAAATAAGTAGTAAATTTGGAAAGAGGCACAAATGCTTTAGGGTTTTGTTTTGTTTTTCTTTTTTTTAGCAAAATTCGATATTTGGAACTTGTCATTATTTTGCAGTTCTGTGACTGAAATACCCAGACAAGAGCTGATTTTTTTCCTCCTATATTAAATAAAGAATAGCCAGAAAATATTGCAAAATGAAGTTTCAGATATGTACTGCTTAGAAATATCAGGCTATTTAGCATAGTAGTATTTAATTTTAAGTAGAAGCTGGTAAGAAGATTATTTTCTTAGTAGTGCTGCCATAGATGAATAATGAAAGCTTCTGCTGAATAAAGGGAGTAAAAAAATTCATTTGACCAGCTGCTGCAGCTTGTTTAGCTCTAGCACTTGCTTTCTCATTGCCAGGTATTGAAACTGTGTGGGTGAAAGTAGATTGTGAAAAAAGATTGTGAAAGTAGATGATGCTTTTGTTTCATAGCTTGATTTTCCATATATGCTTACTTAATCTTTCCCTGGGCCCATGCTGAGGGGGAGAGGTAACATCCAGATACCTGCAGAAGGAAATTGAAACCTGAAGGAAAACTTTGCTATTAGTATTTTCATGCTCTTGGTTGCTCTTGCTTACTAATTAATCAATGCAATTCTCTTCTTTCTCTACATCATACCTACAAACGTACATTGTTTTCCAGCACCAAACTATTAGTTTGTCTCTCTTCCAGTAGCAGTGGGATATTTTCTAACCTGATTTCTAATCTGAAGGAATTTATGAGGAAAATGCAATAATGGCTTTTCTATAGGCAAATAAGTTGTGATTATGTTGGCAGTTATCAGTCAGATGTTAAGGTCACTCAGACATTAAATGCATGGAAACTGCACTAACAGGCTACTAGATGAAGTAGGGGACTCTGTTCTCCTACCCTCTATACCTTGATTTTTAAACAGGAAAGGCTTTAGGATTTGCTAGATACTGGAGGGTTTGTTTTACCTATGATAAAAAAAATCAACCCCCCCCCAACTTTCTAATTTTTTATCGCTTACTGTTTGCATTATCAGTGAATAAATAAATTAGTGAAAAATCATCCAAACAAAAAAAGGAGCATCAGATCAGTCTTATATAGATTTCTTGCTGTTTATATAATTATTCCAAATATTAAGCTGTATGTTTTGAAGTTAATGTGCACTGGTGTATATAGTTAAAACTTGTACCCATTTTGTTAAAGCTTCTTAAAAGTTGCTTTACTGTGACTCTGAAGAAAGTTAGGATGTGTACTGCTTCTACTGCTTTGTCATCCAGAGGGATCTTGACACGCCTGTGAGGTGGGCTGATGCCAACCTGATGAAGTTTAACCATGCCAAGTGCAAGGTCCTGCACCTGGGTCAGAGCAATC